>JAFEMH010005004.1:0-182052 GCA_022495995.1 Adenophora triphylla var. japonica | reverse complement strand
ACCGTTTCCTCGCCGCCTACGTTCCCTCATTTTGAGGAGCTCAGTCTTCGTAGTTCAACCGGTGAACTCTTTTTGTTTTTTTTTTGTTTGTTTTTTTTTTGGTGCAACCCTCGTTTTTACCTAGGCCGCCTCTTCTCGGGTTTCTAACCTAGTCAAGTATTACCTCTTTTAGCACTCTTTTTTGTTTTTTGTTTTTTTTTTTGTTTTTGTTTTTTTTTTTTTGGTGCAACCCCGTTTTTACCTAGGCCGCCCTTTTCGGGTTTCTAACCTAGTTGGGTATTACTCTTTTAGCACTCTTTTTTGTTTTTTGTTTTTTTTTTTTTGTTTTTTTTTTTTTTTTGGTGCAACCCCTGTTTTTTACCTAGAGCCGCCCTTTTCGGGTTTCTAACCTAGTTGGGTATTACTCTTTTAGCACTCTTTTTTGTTGTTTTTTTTTTTTTTTTACGCGTAGTATCTCGCGCAGCCTTGTCACCATTCACCGGGTGTACTGAAAGGGATTCCCGTCGAGGTCCGGCAAGTTGCATGGCTCCCTCCGGAGAAGATCTTCCGGACTACATACGAAGCCCGACCCATACGGGCTCCCATTTGCCGAGAGCAGGTTGATACGGACCGGGGAGCTTTTCTTTTAGGAACGAGATCACACTTCTCGGATCTCCCGATGCTTTACTTTCTTGTCGAAAGGCTACTGGGCCATTCTTCCTTGGTAGGCCCGGATGTGTTCCATGGCCTTCGGTCGGCGTTCGTCTCCAGCAGGCGCCAGTTCATCATGGCGACTGCGGAGCCATTCGACCTCGTTGATTTGGCTTTCCAGCCAGTATACGGAGCGAGGGTATTTCCGGCTCGATTGGGGAGTACGGCTTCCATTCCGGTATGTGAGGGCAAAAGGTGTTTCCCCGCTGCTTAGTTCTGACTGATGTCTCTGTAGCCCCAGAGTGCCAGGTGTAACTTCTCGGGCCAATCTCTACCTTGACAGCCCATTTTTCCGGATGATATTTTCCAGAGTCTTGTTTGCTGCTTCTGACTGGCCTCCGTTGGTTTGGGGCATGTAGGGTGATGACTTGTGACGGGTTATTCGGAATTCGGCCAAAGCAATTTTTCACATTCCCCTTCGAAGTGGGATCCATTATCTCGAGATGATTTCTTCGGCCGGCAACCCGTGATTCCGCACATGATGTTTTCTTTGAGGAAGAGGGCAACTTTCTTTGAATTGGAGGATTTTTTTGTAGGACTTTGCAGAGCATCCTTTCCACTTCCTCTTCGAAGAAATGACCAATCTGCGTCTCTTTAGGCTCTTCCGCCGTTCCCCAAATTCACACTCGTCAAAATCTCTTCGGCAGCTTGGGCTCGATTTTCCTCTTTCCGGACAACCTGCTTAAAGATTTTTTTTTGTTTGATTTTTTTTTGTTTAATGTTTAGTCTTAATGCGTTTTTTATCTAATGAATTATTAAAAAATTTTTTTATTAATTAATTCATCATTAGTTAAAGTGGCAATCAAGGGATACTCGTAAAGCGTTCGCTATCATTTCATTGAAAAACGAAAGGGAATACAGTGCTTGCTACGTACATCAGTAGTCTTCAGGGCGTAAGGGCCATCTGGACGACCCTAGAGACTTCCCGATCTTAACAGAGAGAGACTCCGGGAGGACTTGGTCCTAGATTGACACTGAAAGGGGACGGTACCAAGCCCAAGCTTGGTGATCATTTCCTCCTCTTGGTCGCGGATGGGCTCCGAGAGAGTTTCCCAATTCTTTAGCGACATATTTGCTGTTGGTCAGGCCTTCTATGACTCGGGAACCGTGGCAGTGCTATTTTGTTCTCCTTTCCTCTAATTGCCGCTATCATCTCTTTTGACTCGAGCCGAGATCAATCGGGTGTCCGGCACTGGACTTCTTCTTCGAACAATTGCTTTGCATAACTGCACCATCCCAACCATCTCGAGGGAAATTTCTGTGGCCTTAGCTTTTGCCAGCACCGTCGCCCGAATTGTGTTTTGATCTTCACAGGCAAGTGAGGAATAGTGGTTGTGAGTTTCTCGAACCGTTCCACTGTGTCGTGCACAGCGCTCTCGCAAGGTATACTCACTCTTCATGGTAGTGGTAGCCCTGTGTATCTCCTGGGTAGGTCCAGGAACATTCTACGGACCCGGGTTAGCCTTGGTTCCTTTCCGGGAACTTGTTGAGGCTTATCTACTGTAGCTTTAGCCATCCCCGCCGTAGGAGTGGGCTACGTGATGTTTCCCGGTTGTGTGGGACCCTTTACAAAGTAGTCACCAAATTAGGACTCGAAGGGGAGAGATTTGGGATTGTCACGACCTTTCCCAGTGGCGCCTTCAAATCTTTTTCCCTTTGCGGTGTCCACTGGGAGGCCTCATATCCTGTGCCGTGGCGAGTATTTTGTCCTTTCACTTCGATGAGTTTGAAAGTTCCTTGTTGGCGCTTCCCTGCACCAAGGCCGGAGTAGATAGCTCATTTTTCTCATCACTTTCAAGACCGGTGGGATTTTATCCCGAGTGACCGTCGATCTATGTTGCACACTTGGGCCTTGGGAGGCTCGACCGTGAAGCCCGTTAGCATGTGACCTTCCTCATCATGTTTGATTTCCCAGGAATAGGTATTCCGCCCGTATTCGTGCCCTCTAAAGTGACTAAATCCCCGTAAATGGTCGTCGATCCCCATTCGAGGCGAATTTCACACACCGGTGGAGGCTTGAGGCGACCCCTTTGACTTGGTGCGGCCAAGGTCTTCCAGGAGCATTGAAAGTAATCGGGATGTCGATAACCCGGAATTCCACAGTATCAATTTCTCGTCCAAACCAGAGGTCTAAAGTAGCAACTCCGAGGACTCGGGATGTTGAGTCGTAAGCTTTGACCCAGTGAGAGAAGAAGGCTTCAAGTCTCGTAGTCTTGATATCAAGCAAGCTCATGATCTTTGCTGGAAGAATGTTCATTCCGGACCCATTATCAACCAGGACCCGAGGGAGGCGTCGTTCATCCACTGACCGTGATGAAGAGAGGCTCATTATGATCGGCCCCAAATTGAGGGAGGTCGAGATACGTGAAAGTGATTATGTTCCCGTAGTGGATGTTTCCAATCACCGTACCACATCATCGGGAGTAGCATCAATAGGCACGAGAGTGGGAGCCGGGCTTTCTTCCACTTGGCTTATGGGGATAAGACGAAGTGAGTAGAGACCAGAGGGAAATGTTGGCTCGTGTTTGCTTCAACTTGGGTGAGCACGGGATCCTCTTTTTCGAAGTGCAGGAGTTTCACTGCCTTAGCATAGGGGCGGCGATCTTCTTTTGGTGCTTGGTACGTGGCCTTCTTATCTGCTTTAGGATTCCCTTGGAAAATTTGCCTGGATCGGGTTAACAGATTAACTTCCTCATCAGTCGTCTCTTGACTGGATTTCTTCAGTGCTGCCAAGGTCAATGGGGGAGCCCTTTTGGCTATTGGCCATTGGTTCTGACGGGGTCTAGTGACAGTGAGGGGCTGAGCTGTACTGGCTCCTTCCTGGGCGGCCCTTATAACTGCTTCCCAAGTTACCGGCTTCTGAGTCTGGGGTTGTGTTTTTGCCCCCTGGATGGCCCACAGAGCTAGGGCGTCCTCCGATTCATTCTCATGGCCGGCCTTGCTCATTGTTATCATGCAACAAGAGTCGCTATTGTCGGGGCTTGGCGGTTTGCCGATTTCTTCCCCGGTATAGTGTAGCCATTCTTGTTCCTTTCTGTAATATTCAGAGCTGGAGATGATTATAGCATTCTGTGTGGGAGGAGCGTCAGGTATCATGCCGGTTTCCAGGACTTCTCTGAGAGCTGAAATACATTCCGGGAAAGTGATTTCCTCTCGGGTCACCTTGACAAGAATTGTTACTTTGCTTTCGGGCGGGTTTGATCTGACAATAGTGATTTTCTCATTGGAGAGGATGGGAGTCAGTCTCCCTCTTTCTAGCAGATCTTCAACTATTCGCTTAGACAGGATACCCGAAAACCCTTTCCCCAAAGCATGGTAGGCAGTGTTGAATTCCAAGACATCCACGTGCTTAGATCCATGAAACTTCATGGCCTTCATGTCCTCGGTCTCATATTCGTCTTCCGAAGTTTCTTCGTTGTCGCTTGCTGATAACCAGCCATTGTGCCTGGCTCCCATGGGCTCATTTCTGGCATGATTGTTCCAGATTGTTTCCGGATCGGGGGCCTCAGTCGATTCTTCGCTCTCGTCATCATCATCGTCATCGTCATCATCGTCATTGCTGTCATCAGAATCGTCTTCCCATACCACGGGGATATCAGCTGAGAGGGAGCGACGGTCAAATCTGTTGGGGGAAGAGGGGTGCGTGCAGCCGCAGAAGTTGTCATATGCTCCCATTCCTGGAAGTGATGGTAACTGCGATTCAGCTTCTCCTCCCAGAAATTGCGGGGGAAGAGTGAGAGGGGGTGGCACGTATTTGACACCAGGTAGGATATAGAAGGAATCCTCCTCTTCCGATTCTTCACTGTTCTCGGGATCATATTCGGGCTCTCCCAAAGCCAATTTGCAGAAGTGTACTAGCTCCAGATGCTCTTCGGCCTTTTTGCTGATAAGCCCCAGTACAGGCGCCCGCCGGAAGCTTTCTTGCTCGATTCTTCTCGATTGTTCTAACCATCTTGTGTAAATAGTCCTTTCATATTTTGAACGGAACAGCCCCAGTTCTTCGGTATCGGTTTTCCCTTTATCCGAGAAATAGCGGGCCTCGTATTCTTGCAAGGAGTCTCTGACATGAGACCAAGATGGGTTGATTCGTTCGATATCCTCGAGGCTGAGGGGGAATCCGAATTCAGGATCCTCGACGAGATTGGCCACGGGTATTTGGGGACCTTCATCAGCATCTTCCTGGGCGTGTGAAGATTCTCCGCATTCAATCATATTCACCTGATTATGGTTCCGTGGCAATGTGATTTTTGAGCGTGTTAGGCCCCTGGGCCTTCCAACTTTCCTTGCTCTATTAGCCCCCGGATTGCCTTTTTCAGAGTAAAGCAATGTCGATCGGATGCTAGTGAGCTTGATGAAAGGCACAATACTTTGTAGTATCCACGGGAGCATTCGGATTTGGGTTGGAAATTCTCCAAAGGCCGCAAACAAGCCTTCTTTTACCGAGTCCCTAAAGATGTCATTGAGGGGCATCCCAAAGTTTTTGAGATTCATGACCCGTGGTGCCGGGCTCTACTGTTTCACGGGAGCAAAGGAGTCGTGTTATTACATTCTGTCCCGCGTAGTTAATCGTCTCTTTGCCTTTGGCGAGGAAGCGGGGCGATGTTTTGCGGAGGAGCCCGATATACGTAGGCGAGTGCAGACGGCCGGTTGCGGTGTAGGCCTTTTCAAACTTAGGCAGCAGAGTTAACCATGGCCCGCAAGTCCGAGTATGGGAAGTGACCGAGGGAGGCTCTGATGTGGTTTCAAGCATGACCGGAAGATGTCCAGTTGTTCCTCTTCGGAAGGAGGGATGGCCATTTCACCGAGTTTGATTCCACCGCTTGTAAAAGTCCCCAACATTCTCATCAGACGCCGCACCGTTGTTTGTAGGTCAACCCTATTTGTTTCCCATTCCAAGTTGGCCTTATATTTTTCTCGTGAAGGCATTGGTATCTCGGTCCCATGTGGCCACACGGCCCAGTTTCAAATCGGAAGAACCATTTTAAGGCCTTTGGACTTCAAGGATAGGGCTCGAAATAGTCGGCCAGTGTGCCGATTGGTACATCCTTTGGCTTTCATCGCCAAGGTATATGTGTCCAAATGGGTTTTGGGACATGCGGTCCCATCCAAAGAGATCCAGATTTGGCATCACGAATTTGTGGGGAGAGGAACAATGGAGTCGGTCTGTAGGCCGGAAGCGAGACTTCTTGGCGGTCGGTTCGGCGATCCTGCGCTTTCATTTCCTTATGTTGTTCCATGAACCGGGCCGGATGAGGGTCTTGTGGCGGGACCATGGCATTCAAGCTAGTGGCCGAGCTAGAGAGAGGAGCTACCACCGGAGGCAGATCGGTGGAGGGAATGGCCGGTCCGGGGACGTAGGTGAAAACTTGTCCCGGGCCGAGTTACCCTGGGAGCATGAGTAGGAGCCTGAGCAAAGGGTAGAACCTTGCGGCTTGCTTTGTGGATTTTCAACTGGCAAAGTAGGTGGGGCAGCCCCGATGTGGCCGGATAACTTGGATTTCAGTGGGGGCCCGTAAGTAGGCTTGAGTGCGGGTCTTGTCCGGATTGTTGAATTGCATGGCCGCTTTGTGGTGAAGGTGTGTAACCCGGGGTGCTGCGGTCTGGTGATTCGGATGACACCGGGATGGAGGCTTGGTAACCCATAGAAGTCTCGAGTGAGGAATGGATTTGTGTGAGGAGCGGCCGAACTAGTACCGTTCGAGGAGGGGCTCTGACCGTGTGGTCCGTAACCAAGTTGTGGCGGCATTCCCGAACCGCGGGCCGTTGCCGTGAAGGTCCGGATTGATCGGTTCCGAATCGAGGAGGGATCCCGATCACCGTGGCATTCCGAGATAGCCCCAACCATGAGAAGACATTCCGTGCGATTTTGCCCCCACCGATTTGTGCCGTCGGCCGCATGGATCCGGTGGTCTCGTGGTTGGGAGCCGGGCCGACCCGAAAATCGAGGAGCATGGGTTCTGGTAGTGGCACCATAGGAGGTGGGTGGCGGCATCCTGGTGTAATCGGGCGACCGAGAGTGGGGTTGGCATCCTCGTCTTCTTCCACGGTGAAGGTGCCATCCGGATTGAGGCCGGCGGCCGGACCGGTGACTCTTAATAGCCTCCATAAGGCTGTTTAGCCGTGCTTCCTGTCGTAACCTCATACGTTCGCTAACCGATTCCACTTTGTTGCTCGTCGAGGGGTCCCGGGAGGCGGAGTGACGTTATCCCCATCATTACCGGGTGATGCGTACATTACGAAACCCGGAGTTGGAACAAACGGCGAAGCCGACGATGCGCTTGACTCTTCCCAACCGATCAAACGGTGACCGGTGCCCGAAACCAAGCTTTGTGCGGAGGCTGCGGGGAAAGGACATGAAAGGTTCGATGTCCGGGAATGGAAGGAGGGTAGGTGTTTGGACTTTAGGCTCATGCAACATGCGATTATTTGTTCACGTTTACTTAAAACACGTTTTATTAACCTAATCGGTTGGAAAAGATTGCTCTTCTTTTTCGCAAACTACTACGATTCTGGATCGGTGGGCCCCGTCACTACGTCTATAAGCCCCTCGTATTCCACCCGTATTTCGACCTCCCAGGGTGGACACCCGGCGAGGGTCCTATAGGGCAAGCGGGTCCCACCGACCGAAAGAAAACGATCCTAAAAGTACGGCGGGTAATCGAGTCTTAACGAGCATTCGATGTAAATTACGGACAAAGCTGACGTCGAAAGTCAAGATCATGTCCGAGGGCTCGACAAAAAGTCGGCATGATTTGGACTGATAAGCGTCTGCTATTGATCTTGACTTATTGTCAGTTAAGCCGTAATTAGGCATGGAATAACCGTTAATCCTTGATGACTCAGTGTCAATCTTTGGGAGTCGGTGTATAATTTGTGCCGCCGAGCCGAAGTCAAGGCGCCGGTCAATATCTTGGTCAAAGTCTGCGGCGGAAAACCGGCGGAACTTCGACCGATTAGCGGCGATTAGGGACCCGAGAGATATTGAGTCGGTATGCCGACAAAGGCTTGAAAGGAAAGGTATATACACGGACAGGGCATGACACGGACTCGGAATTAAAAACCAACCGGGTCTCGGACAAAGTGTGTCACGGACAAGTGCATGGTCGACACGAGGCTCCATGGGATGTTTGGGTAGTCCTGTGCTCATCCGAGAGGCGTAATAAGACCAAACGGACCGCGACAAGGATTTCCCCGGGTTAAGGACGTAGTGTGCAGTGTACGGTCACGTGCGCGTAGTGTGCAAACGATCTATATTCCTTTTCTGAGTAAAATAGAGATTTTTTTATGTGTCTTAAAAATATGATGCATGATTTTTTTTTGGAAATTTTCTTTTTTTTTTTTGAAAATCTTTTTTTTTGAATTTTTTTTATGAGCACATAAGCACGAAGGCACGGAAATTCCGACAGTTAGGGACATTATTCCGACAGTCAAAATTTTGACTTTCTCCGAGGCGGCCAAAACAACATGAAAACTGTGCAAAAATCAACACACACACAAAAATGATTTTCAAAGCCGGGACGGAAGCTTGACCCTCAAAAGCTTTTTTTTTTGAAAACGGTGATACCGGTACGTGGGATTGTTAGACCACAATTTATCCCCGACTCGTGTTAGGAGGCGATAATGGGAAATTTAGTGGTTTCCACCAATATACCGAATACCATTTTTTATTAAAAAGCTTAGTCCCCAGCGGAGTCGCCACTGTAACGATGTGTTGCCTTTTTCGCGGGAAAAATTCGATTTTCGCGTTTCTTTGAAAAAACCAAATAAAACCGGAAAAAACGGAGTCGCCACGCCATTTTAATTTTGAAGGGCCAAAACTTTGAAAAAAGCCCGAGATCAGAGATTTAGGTTCGGAGGTCATGTTACGCGTCGGGAAGGACGTTAGTGTGCACCCGACGCGCCTCGTAAAACGAGTCTTCCAAGCTGAAAATCATTTGTGTGTGTGTGTGTGTGTTTTGGCCAAAATAAGTTGAAACTGGAAAAAGTAAAAATTGGGATGTCTTTTTAAGACTTTAAACTGATCCCATGATTTTTTGGAGAATTTTTGGTTTGAGATTTGGTACTCAAAAAACCCTTTGAAGTTGAGAAGTCACTTCTGCCAGAAGAAAATGGCAGCAGACACCTGATTTTGAAATGGATTCAAGGGTCCTAAAACTTCATAATCTGGATGAACTCAGAGAATGAAAGTTTCTCTAGACTCCTTGAATAAACTTTGTGTGAAAGAAATTTCCATTTTGGAGAAGATTTGAGGGGTCAAAACCTTCTGGAAACCTCAGATATGAGATCTGGATTCCCAGAAGCTGATGAACTAGCCTCTGAAATAAAAATTGAAAAGAGGATTTTTACTCACCCAAAAAATAAGGTAAAAATATGTCTGGAAAGCTCTGGATGTTGGCTACAAAAAGTGTTTTGTAGTCGGCACCAAATTCCAAGTTCATCTGTGTCCAAAAATTAAGACCATGGACTGAGGTCTGAGAAAATTGCTACTGGACAGCAACTTCTCAAGAAAGAAAATATGATTTTAAGGGGGGTTTTGCATCCATGCTTGTCCCCATTTCCCTAGGTTTTGGTTAGTGATCACTAGACATTTTAGTGGTGAATCAACTATACCAAACCATCCTTGGGGTACATTAGGACTAAGCATTTCATTTGCTTGGGGAGGGGGATTTTACCCTTTGAAATCAAGATTTAGTGCTTGAAAATGGTTTTTTAGGGTTTTGAAAGTGCATTTTTGCAAGTAAGAAAGAAAAGCTTTGAAAATAATGTTGATCTTTGTAGAAGATCATCCATGGAGATGGTCTTCCATGGTGATCTTCTTAGATCTAGAGAAAGAAGATGAAAGAACTACATTTTGTAGTTTGAAGATGCATGCATGGATGAGATTTAGGGTTAGGAAGAGGAGGGTTTACCAATCTTCCTTGTGTTCTTGAGTGTTTGGCTTGAGTGTATGAGTGTTTAGGGCTTTAATATGAGAGTGAATGGATGAGTATGAGTTGGGAAAGATTGGAGAGAAAAAGGTGACAATTCTTGAGAATTCTCACTGTTTTCTCTCTATATTTCGCCAGAGGTTCGTTGCATTTGTGTTCTTCCTCCTTATTTTTGTGACTGGAGGGCTCAATTTATAGCCCTCTGAATTTTACATACTTATCCGCGCGGACAGGTCCAGTCAGCGTGCACTGTTCATTAAATGCAGCTTCAGCTTTGGACAAGAGGAATAATCATTTTGAAATTTCAAATTAATGTGCCAGTTTTGTGTCTCCAGCCATTGCTATTTGTGGTTTTATTCCTTTTGTTTTTCTTTTTAAGATTCTTTTTAAGGTTTAACCTTAAATAACAATGCCCATTTTACCCTCACTTTGTTAGAAATGTTAGGATAGTTAGGAATTATTAGAAATGTTATAACTTTCATTAATTTTCTAACGAAAATTCTAACAAGCTCAAATTGGAGCACCTACACCATCCAAGGAGCTCAAATGCACCCCTCGACATGAGTAAGCACTGCGCCTTCCATGATCATTATGGCCACACGAATGACAACTGCACAGTCTTGAAGAGATCGGTTCAAGGGTTAATCGAAACAGGCAAGCTTGAGCGCCCCAATGGACCAAAATCGGTAAACCCTGTTCAGAATGGTGACCAAGTCAATGACCAAATCTCGAATCAAAGAGCACTAAGAGTTCATTCTCCCCCAAAGGAGAAACCACATCCCGAGGGTTTGGGTGTTCCCTTAAGCAAAGCTTTAAATAGCTTGCTAAAGCAGGGTCTCCTCGAACCCATGAGAAACTATCAGCCCAAGGATCCCAAAATCCCTTTGGACACCACTAAGCATTATGCTTTCCACCAGTATCACGGTCATATAACCGACAACTGCACAGCTTTGAGAAAGGCGATTCAGGGGTTAATTAAGAAGGGCAAACTCGAGCGCCTCAGTGATCTCAACCCTGCCAATGATCATTTCCCAAACAACACGAATGTAAACATGATTGAGTTTTATGATTCAAGCTCTGTGAATTCAATAGACTTTGGCAAGCCAGATGATTTAGTCGTAACAAATGTTGAGAATGGCTGGTTTGACTGCAACAAGCATGTGACCACGGCAAAGCTGGATTTGGTGAAATGCTTTAAACTCCCGCCCCCCGGTAAGTTCACGACTGACGCCAAGGGTAAATGGGATGATAATGATCTGATGGCAGATAAGGCAACCGTCAGGGCCGGTAAGCGAGGAATTCCTTGAAGTTACTAAAGGCGAGCATAGTCTGTCATAGTCTCATGAGGAATTCGCTGAAGGGTAGAGACGTGGTCCAACAACAAAGAGTAGCTAGATTAGGGGCTACCCATCCTTCAATATTAAAACAGTCTTTTAGTCAACCTTCGTAGGTTCTAGTACTTTCTTCGTTCAATCAAGTCCTCCTTGGACATTGTAGTTAATCTTAAATTTTCTATAAAAGAGTCTTTTTCTTTTCTTGCTAGACTCGAGACATTATTTGCACACCTACATTTAATGAAATAGTTTTATTTTGAATGATCACTCGCATTACTCAACAAATAATCTCTGGAAATGATTAAGATTTTAATTAATTGGTGCGAGAAAGTCAACTAATGCCCTTCCTATACACTTTCCTCACCTCACAAAGGCCTCCATCAAGCCATACACTTTCCAAAACATGTCCCCTTGACCAAGTCAACGACGGCGGCAGCATCGAAGAACAACAAAAGGTCACTCAGCATCGGAAGATTGACCCCATGTCGACAAAAAAAAAAAACAGGGGCTTGCCTTCGCCTCACGTGCATCAAGAAAGTTCGAGCAGAGGCTTGCCTTCAAGCAAAAGCTTCAAAAAAAAAAAGAGCAAAAGCAAAAGCTTCAAAAAAAAAAATGAGGCCAAGGACCCAGCACCTCCGATCAAAGGCTTGACATATGGGCAAAATTAAAGCCCGAAGAACGAAAGTTGTCGACAACAAGGGAGCAGTTAAAGCAATGGCAAAAACATATCATAAGCCCTTAAGCTGCATCCAAAATCTTTCTCCCCCGATGAAGGACGACGATTAAGAAGCAACAGAATCGCCAAAATACCTGTCAAACTGACTTGTCGGGGAATCACCTCAAGGCCCGTACCTTATCATCCAAACATCCTATCCGAACCTTTTCACCAAGAGTACCACAAATGTTCATACCCCTTTTCCAAAGCCAAACACAGTTCAAGCCCGAACTACGGCGACCTGAGCTCCTTATATTAAGGGGAACGTAGGCAACCAGAAATGGTCCGGTCATAAACACATCCAAATCCCAAGAAAATTCGGTCTGATCAATAGCCCCTCCTATACACAATCTTTCTTCACAATTCGCCAACTTTACCCTTGGTATTGGTCGACTTTCTCCTCATGATTAATCAAAATGTTTGTTCATATCGAGATTAGGGGTTTGAATAACCTGATCATTAATAAAGGGTTTTAAGCAATCTCGTGATCATCCTGAATAAAACATATTTTCAGATGTCTCGACAAGTCTTCTTTTTCTACATTATAGGAAAAATAGAGCTAAACACTAATTTTCTGTCAGCAGGGGCTTCCATACACTTTTACAAACCATTCTACACGTATGCTCTCTCAAAAGAGTCAAACCCAAAGCGAGTTCTTTTGTGCCTTCATCAAATGAGGCCATCAAATAATACAAATCGGGGATTCATCCCCACTTTTCGAAAAATATGCCCCTGCAGGTATACATTCCTAAATTGTCTTTCTTTTACATTTTCTTCCGGTTGACTAATTGACTAAAGAAAATAATAAAGTAAATATAGAAGGATGGGTTGCCTCTTTTGCTACATGACAATTCAATCTCTTTTGCTACATGACAATTCAATTTGCATTAGAGCTGCACTGTACTCTCTAAGGGAGGATTTTCGTCAAGCCATTTCTTTAGAATGGGGCTTCTCTGGTTATGCCGGGTCCACGTTGGTTCCTCACTTCACTACAAGATTCACAATCATGAAGCTAAGGCTTTACCAAGTCGCTTCTTCAAAATCGAGACTTCGCCAACACATCTCTTTAGACCAAGGCTCCGCCAAGCAAAGTGAGATTTGATCCCCATGTTGATCATGGGCCTTTCAAGTGCGGTTCTTTGATGTCCAAGGATGAAGACGGGATCTTAACCAGAACCAGAGATTCATCATATTTCTATGGCTAACATTGGAACCCGAGTCCATAAAGCTCCTTGTGCCAATCAGAATGAGGTTTCGATGTTCATCCTTGGAAGGTGTCAGGAATTTTGGCTTGACGATTGCCCTCAACCCCGATGGGACTTTCACGATAGAAGAGGAAAAGGATCCCCATCCCTATCTTGGCCAGACAGACTACCGCCGAATGCCACCACCTTCCTCACATGGAACCTCCACCGGGCCACACTCTTCTCAACCTGTGAATCAGTCATCCTTTCAGCCTCGGTCTGGTATACATTCACAGTTCAGTCTGGGACAGTCGTTTGGGGAAACAAATTGAATTCAGCCCGATTTGGGCCAGTATGGTGTGCCTCAATACAGTTGGGGTCAGCTCGGTATGTCGCAGCAGTTTGGTATGCCTCAGCAGCTCGGTACAGATCAGTCAGGGGCTTCTCAGTTGCATCAGCTTGGTATGACTTCTCAGTTGGGTTTGGGACGGCGGTCAACTATGGATCAGTTTGAACTTCTCAGCCCCAGCAGTTTGGAATGCCTCGACAAAGAACCTGCTTCAAGACCGATCCCCCGGCACCTCACAAGTCTCACAAGATCCCTTCATGACCGCCTCAATGGGACAGCAAACCCCCAATCCTACTCTCGGTCGCCCAGGCTACTCCAGGATGCCACCACCAGCCTCCTATGGTACTATCTCCTCGATCTTTGGGTCAGCCAGCTCCCCAGCGTCAGACCACTGGATCTACGCAGCCCGACGGCATAAATCAGTTCACAGTTCCTCAGTGGGGACAAAGCCAGTACGGAATGTCTTCTCATGGTTGGGGTTATCTCGGAATGCCACAGCTAATTGGGATCCCGCCACAGTTTGGAACCGATCAATCCGGGCCTTCGCGAGATCAGCTTCAAAGGGCCACAACAACGGTTCGGCATGCCTCAACGGCCGTCGGGAGCCCCTCCTCGAGAATGATGCTAGCTCACCAAGCTCCTCCCAGCTTTCACAAACCCATTTCTCACTCAGGGTTCGATGGGTTACCAAACCTCCATCCCAGTTTCATCAGAATCACCAGGACCGCAGTACCCCCCGGGTTATACACCATCGCCTCAGCCAGCCATGCAATTCAACAGTCAGGGACAGCAGCTCGTACCTAAGCATACTTATGGGCCCCACTCTGGAAATCCAAGCTATCCGGCTACATCAGGACTGCCTCCACCCACTTTGCCGGTTGAAAATCAACAGCAGGCCGCAAGGTTCTATCCCTTTGCCCAAGCTCCTACTCATGCTCCCCAGGGGTAACTCAGCCCAAGGACAGGTTTTCACCTACGTCCCCGGGCCGGCCATTCCATCCACCAGTCTGCCTCCAGTGGTAACCCCCCTCTCCGGTTCAAATGCCACGGCTCCACCACAAGACCTTAACCTGGCCTGGTTCATGGAGCAGCATAAGGAAATGAAAGCGCAGATTGCTGAATTGACCGCTAAGAAGTCTGCCTTCCGGCCTACGGACTCGGACTCCATTTTTCCCCTGCCTCACAAATTCGTGATGCCTAATCTGGATCTCTTTGATGGGACTTCATGCCCGAAAACTCATCAAGACACATATACCTTGGCAATGAAGGCCAAAGGGTGCACCAATCAGCAATTGGCTGACTATTTCAGTCTTTCTTTGAAGTCCAGTGCTCTAAAATGGTTCTTCCGCTTAAAACCCGAGGCCAGGGCCACATGGGACCAAATCACTAGTACCTTCACAGAAAAGTACAAAGCTAACTTGGAGTGGGAAACAAATAGAGTTGACATGCAGACAACAGTGCAGCGTCTCGACGAGAACATCGGGGACTTTTACAAGCGCTGGAACTTGAAGCTTAGCGAAATGCCAACTCCTCCTTCTGAAGAGGAACAACTGGACATCTTTCAATCATGCCTGGAAGCCTCATTTGAGAAAGCCCCTCAGTAACTTCCCCTATCCAGATCTGCATGCGACGGTCAGTTCTGGGGCTAAATTTTGACCAACAGCAAGCCACTGCTCCTACTTATCGGTACCAAGCGTCTGCCCCTAACTCAGCTCCTGTCCTACCCCAAAAGGCAAGGAAGCAATTAATTATGCGGGCCAGGATCGCAACAATGCCACTCCTCTCATGCCAAGGAAAGGTGATGTGCCCAAGCCGCGGAGCCTTAAGCTCGAAGATTTCGGAATGCCTCTGAGCAAAGTCTTTCAAGGACTTGTGAAGGAAGGTCTGACCAAACCTTTGGACAACCATCAGCCCATGGATCCCGATAGACACAACTAAACTCTGTGCTTCCCACTAGTATGCTCACGAAGAAGGGCGGTGTGAGAACTGATCGAAAAGGATACCCCAAGGGCCCAACACAGTCAACAATCCATTCCCTAAGAAAAACCATAGGGTGAATATGATTGAAGCCATGAACAAGCCAAGTGCCACTATGGCTAACAGTTCCCATATGGAAGACGCCCTTCGAAGGAAGGATTCTAGTTGCATAGTTGTTATCAAAGATGGGTTTCTCACTCCATGACGTAATGCTGCAACGAGTCTGGGGTCACATCAACTTCACCTCGAGGTCTCTCACGTTAATTGATCGGCTTGATACTTCATCAGTATGTCAGTTTTACAGTCAAACCTTTGACTGGACCCCTGTAGTGACGAACTTGGGGCTTCATCAAATCAGAAAGCGTTTGTGGCTTTCGCCATGTCTTTTCCACGGAATGGGGCTTTATCAAGTCATACCTATCTTCAGAAGAAAGGCCTAGTCACCTCAACAACTATCTTGGAGTTTCAGCTTTAGAACTTGGTATATGGCAACTCCCTGCATCATCAAAGGTTGAAAACTGGGAATCTCCTCATATCAGCATTTCGCCAAGTCATGTCAAGTCACAACTAACCCAAGCGAAAGAGGGTTCATTCATATCAACATACTTTGATGCTAGAGCCTGTCAGCATCAGCTTCAAATGTCTGAAACTGAAAAGAAGTTTCAATCGAGACCCGGGGTTCAAATCCAACTCCATCCCAAGATCAAAATTGAGGTCCGCATGATACTGCTGACCCACAACAAGACCTCATCAATGACATGCAATTTAGTCCGCGGCCAAAGGATATCACCCCACCAGCTCAAAGCTTGTCCCAAACAGTCCACAACACATACAAAACCTCTCACCACATGCATCCCCACAAAAATCTCCCCAGGGCTCATGTAGCATGCAAAACATGTATCAAAAAAAAAAAAAAAAAAAACCTAAGCGATCGTGAATCATTTTAGTTCTATGCATGCATCCATCATCATAAATGTCATATGTGCATTTGTCCCTCTACTAACAAATGTAGCAATTCAAGCACGAAAGACCAGTCTACCCGAAGCCTCTCCGCAGCAAGGATGGTCTCCACCGAAGCGTAATGACTTCAACGGAACTACCCAAATGACGGATACCTCAAGTCAACACCCTCTTGGTTCAAACCCCTCAAGCCTACGACAGCTTATGCTCGGACACCTAAAGTCGACATCAGCCTGATTCAGACACCTCAATCCTACACCATTTTAGCCTCAGACACATTAGGACAACACCACCTTGGCTCCAGGTCTACAGTGCATCAAGTCCGTGGAGACATCTTCCGACATCTCCAAAAAAGGCGACCTCCAATGTCCACAAATGGATGAAGACAGCCTCCAGCATCTACAGCTTGGCAAAGATAGTCCGTGAAGACATCTTCCGACATCTCCAGTTAGGCAAAGACGACCTCCAATGTCCACAAATGGATGAAGACAACCTCCAGCATCTACAGCTTGGCAAAGATAGTCCGTGAAGACATCTTCCGACATCTCCAGTTAGGCAAAGACGACCTCCAACGTCCACAAATGGATGAAGACAACCTCCAGCATCTACAGTTTGGGAAAGATAGTCCCCAAAGACAAGCTCCGGCGTCTTCAACTTACTAAAGATGACCTCCAATGTCCACAAATGGATGAAGACAACCTCCAGCATCTACAGTTTGGCAAAGATAGTCCCCATGTCTATAGCTTGGCAAAGACAAGCTCCGGCGCCTGCAACTTGGTAGAGACAACCCCCAACATCCACGAATATATGAAGACCGCCTCCAGTTCGGTTAGAGACGCCAAGTTTTCAAATGCAAATCGGTCAGGGACGCCAAGTTCTCAGATACAAATGGGTCCGAGATGCCAAGTTCTCAAACGCAAATCGGTCAGGGACGCCAAGTTCTCAAATACAATTCGGTCTGGGACGCCAAGTTCTCAAAATGCGAATCGGTCAGGGACGCCAAGTTCTTAAATACAATTCGGTCAGAGACGCCAAGTTCTCAAAATACAAATCGGTCAGGGACGCCAAGTTCTCAAAATGCAAATTGGTCAGGGACGCCAAGTTCTCAAATGCAAATGGGTCAGAGATGCCAAGTTCTCAAATACAATTCGGTCAGAGACGCCAAGTTCTTAAAATGCAAGTCGGTCAGGGACGCCGAGTTCTCAAATGCAAATGGGTCAGGGACGCCAAGTTCTCAAATGCAATTCGATCAGAGACACCAAGTTCTCTAAGGCAAGTAGGTCAGGGACGCCAAGTTTTCAAATGCCAATCGGTCAGAGATACCTCACGCCCCTAAATGTCTCAACATCTCGATCAGATACATCAAGACTCTCAACACTACACAGCCCCTGCAACTTGCTCTCCTGCAGGTAAGCACAGCAAAGGTACGTTAGTCCCTCAACATATCTCAAAAATATGCATACATTCACAAATGTTGCATGATTACCCATAGCTTTAGCTATCTCTATCTCCGCAAATAGTGACGTAAGCTTTAGTTCCTTAAGGTGACAGCCTCCGAATTATCAAAAGGCCCAAGATCTTAGACCTATTCCTAACTATCCAGTCGATTTCGAACTACGGCAACACGGTCACCCTTTTCCCCGATAATCATCGTAAGCTCTAATCTTCCCCTGCGAGAATGCCCTCAAATAGTCTCCCTCAACCTCGATTTAGGTTCATACTCCTGAACTGAGCCCTCATTTAGGTTCATACAATAGAACTAAACCTCAACTTAGGTTCATCCCTGACGAAAGCCAACGGAATTCCGTCTCTTTCACCTCCGGCAACAAACGTAAGACCGATCCCTTCAAACGAAGTCCACCAAAAGACTGTCTATCCCCTCGAAGCCTGTCCCCAACGAAAGGATACGAACATCGAAGGAAATCATTTCAAAACAAGTTGATATCTCCAGATCACCCTTTGTCAAGGGTCAAGGCACCTAAGACGCCATCATCAAGGTTCGAGGCACCTAAGACGCCATCATCAAGGTTCGAGGCACCTAAGACGCCATCATCAAGGGTCAAGGTACCTAAGATGCCCTCATCAAGGTTCGAGGCACCTAAGACACCATCATCAAGGTTCGAGGCACCTAAGAGGCCATCATTAAGGTTTGAGGCACCTAAAACGCTATCACACACAACACTAGGAAAGCGATAAATCGCAATCATCCCCTAATTCGACAAACCGAAATCAATACTAGGGAGACTTCCCAAAAAATAGTCAAGTCACAGGGCGACTTCCCAAAAATAGTCAAAATCATAGGGTGACTTCCCAAAAATAGTCAAATCTCAAGGCGACTTCCCCAAAATAGTCAAATCTTAGGGCGACTTCCCAAAAATAGACAAGTCACAGGGCGACTTCCCAAAAATAGTCAAAATCATAGGGTGACTTCCCAAAAATAGTCAAATCTCAGGGCGACTTCCCAAAAATAGTCAAATCTTAGGGCGACTTCCCAAAAATAGTCAAGTCAAATCACAGGGCGACTTCCCAAAAATAGTCAAATCTTAGGGCGACTTCCCAAAAATAGTCAAATCATAGGGTGACTTCCCAAAAATAGTCAAACCATAGGGCGACTTCCCCAAAAATAGTCAAACCATAGGGCGACTTCCCAAAAATAGTCAAATCATAGGGCGACTTCCCAAAAATAGTCAAATCATAGGGCGACTTCCCAAAAATAGTCAAATAATAGGGCGACTTCCCAAAAGTAGTCAAATCTTAGATTGACACCCTAAAACAGTCACTCTAGGGTCAAAGACCCGAACTACGACTGGCTTGATTCCCATTCGGGATACGTAGATAGCCTATCACTAGGTTCAGCCATCAGACCAAAAATGGTCATTCCTATCCCCAGCAGAGCAGATATACAACTCTAGCCATCAGACCAAAATGGTCATCTCTTATCCCCAGCAGAGTTTCTTTCAGCAACCAACTGCATAACTCGCTCACCAGGTTGACATCCTAAAACAGTCACTCTAGGGTCGATGTCTGAAGATAGTCGAAAGACCCGAACTACGACCGGCTTGATTCCCCAATCGGGATACGTAGGTAGCCTATCGTTAGGTTCATCCACTCGATCACTTGATCATCCTGTCAAATATGGAGTCTTACTCTTATCGACGACCCCGCTTCCTTCGAAAGCACCGTCGCCGAGGGGCTACTGTAAGTGCTTCAATTTGAGTTGTTAGTATTTTCGTTAGAAAATTAACGAAAGTTTTAACATTCCTAACATTTCTAACAATTCCTAACCTTTATAACAAAGTAAGGGTAGATTAGGGATTGCCATTTAAAGTTAAACCAAGAAAAGAATCTCAAAAAGCAAAAGAAATTGGAAAAATCCAAATTAGGCAAGTTGAAAAACAGAAACTGCTGGAATTTTTGAATAATATTCTTCCTGTTCAAAGCCTGGAGCAGCATTTAATGCAGCAGGCACGTTTACAGAACCCTCCACGCGGATCCTATTGAAGATTTCAGTGGCCTATAAATTGACCCCTCCTCTCTCAGTCTACACAACACAAATCACTCACAGCAACAGCACTCTGGCGAAAAATAGAGAGAAAACAGTGGGAATTCACTTGAATTGCCACCATTTTCTCTCCAATCTTTCCCAAATCCCACTCACTCAAAATACTTTCAAATCACTCTCATACATACTCTCATACATACACTAACTCAAGCTCAAATCACCCTTTAGGAGGAGGATTAGAGAGAAAACATAGAGGACTTCATTGTTATCTACTTGTTTTCTCTTTGACCAACTCTAATCACCAACCCTAAACACATTCAAACCCTAAACACATTCAAGCCTTTGAATCTATTCAAACACAAAACACAAAGAAGATAGGTATAACCTCCTTCTCTTCACCCTAAAATTCTCTCATCCATGCATGCATTTTCAAACTCCAAAATGTAGTTTGTTCATCTTTTTGCCCTAGATCCAAGAAGATCACCATGGAAGTTCATCTCCATGGTTGATCTTCTACAAGGATCAACATTATTTTCAAAGTGTTCTTACTTACTTGCAAAGAAAACACATTTTCAAAACCCTAAAAATCATTTTCATACATCAAATCTCATTTTCAAAGGATAAAATTCCCCTTCCCAAGCAAATGAAGTGCTTAGTCCTAATGTACCCCAGGGATGGTTTGATATAGTTGATTTACCACTAAAATGTCAAGTGATCACTAATCAAAACCTAGGGAAATGGGGACAAGCATGGATGCCAAACCCCCTTTAAAAACATGTTTTCCTTCTTGAGAAGTTGCTGTCCAGTAGCAATTTTCTAAGACCCCAGTCCATGGTCTAATTTTTTGGACACAGATAAACTTGGAATTTGGTGTTGACTACAAAACACTTTTTGTATCCAACATACAGAGATTTCCAGAAATATTTTTAATTTATTTTTTGCATGAGTAAAACTCCCTTTTTCAAATTTTCTTTTAAAGGACAGTTCCTCAGTCTCTGGAAGTCCAGATTTCATATCTGAGATTTCCAGAAAGTTTTGGTCCCTCAAATCATCTCCAAAATGAAAAGTTCTTTTATAGAAACCTTATTTAAGGTGTTTTGAACATCTTTCATTCTCGTAATTTTCCCAGATTCTGGAGTTTTCAAGACCTAAAGTCCATTTCAAAATCAAGTGTCCACTGCCTTTTTCATTCTGGCAGAAATGGTTTTCAACTTCCAAAAATCTTTTGAGTACCAAATCTCAACCCAAAAATCACACCAAAAATCATGGGATCTGTCCAAAGTCTTATAAAGATTTCCCAATTTTTACTTTTCAGTTTCAACTTATTTTGGCCAAAACACACACACACACACACACAAATGGTTTTTAAGCTTGGAAGACTCGTTTCACGAGGCATTCCGGGTGCACACTAACGTCCTTCCCGGCGTGTAACGTGACCTCCGAACCCAAATCTCTAATCTCGGGCATTTTTCAAAGTTTTGGCCCTTAAAACAAAAATTGCGTGGCGACTCCAATTTTTTCGATTGGTTTTCAAAGAAACGAAAAATTCAAAGCCCTTTCGAAAAATTGGCACATCGTTACAGCAGTGGAAGGCTAATAAGAAGGAGGATGTTGGAAAGGGCGAACGAAATGAATTTGCTCTTCGTCCCTTATCCAAGGAATTACTCGACCGTCGACCTCCTCCAGGTTTCAGACTACCCGTCCTGGAGAAATATTCGTGTACAACCAATGCCAGAAGCCATATACAACACTTAGAGGCCACTATGTGCTTTGTCTCCAATGAGGACGACATGATGTGTAAGGCACTTACTAGCACTCTAACGGGAGCAACTCTTACCTGGTTCAATGGCTTAGCACCAGGATGCATCTCGACCTAGTCTTATATGAGGAAAAGGTTTCTAGATAGATTCTCGACAGCTGGAGCTCGTAAGTTCACAGTCACCAACTTGAACAACTTGGTACAAGGAAAGAGTGAGAGCTCAATGAGCTACTACACCAAGTTCAAGGAGATGGTCAACAAGATCGAGGAGGACCTCACGGATAGAGATGTCATGCAAGAAGGTCCTTACGGACCTTATTGGCATGCAAAGAGGTCCGTGCGGACTTCCATGCTTTTCCCAATTTCTGTATAATTCCCACAAGGTCCTTCTGTGTTTGTTTGTCCTAGAAAGGCCCCTCCCTTGGTTTGGTTGGTGGTTTTTTGGGCCTTTAAGAGTTTTTGATGGGTTTGGAGGGTTTTTTAAGGGTTTCGGATGTTCGAGACTGCGTTTGAGTGAGTCTGCGGTGTTTCCCGGGAGCTCGAAAGAGGGTGATCCAGATTGGGGTACTTACAGAAGCCCCTCGACGACGTCACTTACGGAGGAAGTGGGGTCGTCGATAAGATAAGGGTCCTGATCTGGATCGCGTGAGGACGTGGTGGTGTCCCTAGGTGTGTGACCGTTTAGGTCAGCTGGCTGGACCCTGTGATAGGATTCCTACGTATCCCTGGCAGGAATCAAGCCTGATCGTAGTTTGGGTGTGTGGGGAAGTGGACGTGTCAGTGTCCTGTGGGTGACCATTTAGGTCGGTTGTGAGGACGTGGTGGCGTCCTGGGTGACCGCATAAGTCAATTGTGAGGACGTGGTGGCGTCCTGGGTGACCGCATAGGTCAGTTGTGAGGACGTGGTGGCGTCCTGGGTGACCGTATAGGTCAGTTGTAAGGACGTGATGGCGTCCTGGGTGACCGTATAGGTCGATTGTGAGGACGTGGTGGCATCCTGAGTTAGAGGTTGTAGACGAGCTGGAATCAGTTATCACAAATCCTTCTTATCCTGAGCAAAAAATTCAGATCGGAAAGCAGTTGTCACCTGAGGAAAGATTGGAGATTGTCGAGTTACTCAAGGAAAGCAGTGACGTCTTTGTATGGCGAGTAGAGGATATGAAGGGGATCAAGGAAGATGTCGCTGTTCACAGGTTGGAGGTCAACCCGACCATAAAACCCAAACCTCAGAAGCTGAGAAACTTTGCTTGTGACAAGGAGGAAGCAATCAAACTCGAGGTACAAAAACTCTTAAGTGCAGGTATCATAAAGGAGGCCACTCACACCACTTGGCTAGCCAATGTGGTCATGGTGAAGAAATCCAATGGCAAGTGGAGAATGTGTGTCGAATTCACCAATCTTAACCTTGCTTGCCCAAAGGACAGCTATCCTCTACCTCGGATTGATAAGCTCGTTGATTCAATCATTGGACACTCCACTCTCAGTTTTCTCGATGCCTATTCAGGCTATCATCAGATCAAGATGCATGAGGATGATATTGTGAAGATGGCATTTCAAGCTGCTGGAGGCATCTACTGCTACAATATGATGTCATTCGGGTTAAAGAATGCAGGTGCAACCTACCAAAGGATGGTGAACAAAGTCTTTGCTTCAGAGATTGGCCGAAACATGGAGGCTTATGTCGACGATATGGTCATCAAAACAAAGGACGGATGTCACGTGGTCGACCTAAAGGAAACGTTCGCCAATCTACGAGCAAACGACATGAAGCTTAATCCAAGCAAATGTGTCTTTGGGGTAGCAGCTGGCAAATTCCTTAGTTTTATGGTGTCACAACGAGGAATAGAAGCCAATCCAGAAAAGATCAAGGCTCTAGTAGACATGCAGGAGCCCACTAGTATCAAGGAGATGCAGCGACTTAATGGTAGGGTAGCAGCACTAGGTCGCTTCATAGCCAAGTCGGCAGAAAGATCTCTCCCCTTCTTCAAATCACTGAGGGGGACGAAAAATTTTGAATGGACGACCGAATGTCATTCGTCGTTCCAACGACTAAAGGAATATCTCGCTACTCCTCCTCTATTGAGTAGCCCGACTATGGGGGAGACATTATTCGTGTATCTATCTGTAGGTGATCAGTCAGTGGCAGCCGTGCTGGTTCGAGAAGAGGAAGGGCTTCAAAAGACCGTGTATTATGTTAGCAAGGCTCTGTCAGGTGTTGAGGGCAGGTACTACAATGCGAAGAAGGTCGCATATGCCTTAGTCGTGGCTTCAAGGAAGCTGCGAGCTTATTTCCTGGCTCACCCCATTATTGTGCTCACAAATGCACCCTTGAGAAAAATCCTGCATAAGCCAGAGAGTTCAGGTCGTTTACTCAATTGGTCGATTGCTCTCACAGAATTCGACATTGAGTATCAACCTCGAAAGGCGTTGAAGGCTCAAGCCTTGGCAGATTTCTTGTTCGAGCTGACGTTCACCAAGGAAGATAGCGAGGTGCGAGCTTAAAAGGAGAAATCTAAGGGAAAGAAGAAGGAGTCCCAGCCCGTCACCTGTCTACCCGACGACTGCTGGAAGGTTTACTCAGACGGATCAGCAACAAGGAGCGTCAGTGGAGCTAGGATAGTATTGATCGAGCCAGAATCCGGGACGGTCTATGAGGAAGCTTTGAGGTTCAAGTTCGAGGCCTCCAACAATCAGGCAGAGTACGAAGCTTTGGTTGCAGCCATCGAGTATGCCAAATGTTTTGGGGAAACCAAAATTGTAGCATATTGTGATTCCCAGCTAATAGTCAACCAGGTTCGAGGGGAGTACGAAGTGCTGAACTCTACTCTGATCAAATACTACGACCTGGTAAAGGAGTTGATAAAAGACTTGGAATTTTAGGAAATTCAGAGGATTGGTCGAGAAGACAATGAATTGACCGACCTGCTCTCGAAATTGGCCACTACAGATGAGCCACATGAAGAGCCCATCTCCTACCTTGAGAATCCAGCATATGAAAGGGTCAAAATTCAATGCGTAGAGGACCCCTTAAGAAATTGGGTTTATGACAAGTGTTGGATCGAAGAAATGAAGGCGTACCTGGAAAAAGGTGAGCTCCCTAAAGACGAGAAGACAGCTCGAGCCATCAAAAAGAAGGCTCCGAGATATGTTATTCAAGGAGACATGCTATTCAGAAGATCATACACTAGGCCATTGTTGAAGTGCATTCATCCCTAAGAAATTACTCAGTTAATGCACGAGGTGCATAGTGGAGTGTGTGGTGGACACCCGGGGGCCAGAACCTTGGCCGACAAACTGATTACATGGGTTACTACTGGCCACACATGAGAGCTGACACTCATGATTTTGTTCAGCAATGCGACCAGTGTCAAAGGTTTGCCAACCTGCCTCATCTGCCTACAACAGAGCAAACTCCAGTCATCGCTACTTGGTCGTTCGACATGTGGGGCGTCGACTTGATTGTACCCTTCCCACCCGCCCAAGGAAACTGCAAGTATGTGATCATCGCTACTAATTATTTCACTAAGTGGGTCAAATAAAAACCACTAGCTCGCATCACAAAAGAAACTGCCATCAATTTCATTTATGACTTCATCTGGTGCCGATTTGGGATCCCTCGAGCTATAGTCTCAGACAACGGCCTACAATTCTCCCGAGCTTTCGAGGAAGAAATGAATCGAGTAGGGATCAAACATTGGCAATCATTTGTTGCCTATCTATCCTCAAGGAAATGGGCAAGCTGAGGCAACGAACAAGCTCATCCTCTCTTCACTTAACACGGGCTTGGTAGGTCAACGTAGCAACTGGTTGGAGGAACTCCCCCTTGCTCTTTGGGCAGTTCGCACAATCACTCGGGGGCCTACGGGGGAAATCCCATTCGCTCTTACATACGGGTCAGAGGCCATGGCTCCAGCTGAGTTGCGATTTCCTACAGCCAGAGTGGTTTTCTTCGATCAATAGCAGAACGACACCAACAGATTGATCGACTTAGATTTGATTGACGAGAAGCGAGACACGGCCTACTTACGAATGGTCAACTACAAGCAGAGGACAAAGAATTACCATGACAAAAAGGTGAAGACGATATCATTCCAAGTGGGTGACCACAAATATCGAGGCAACAGGAAGGAGAACCCAACAAAACAAGTTATCTTCCAACTGGGAAGGTCCCTACATTGTTACTCGAATCATTAAGGAGGGGACTTTCATGATTGCTCATCCAGATGGTGAGGAGTTGAAGCACCCATGGCACGCTACTCACCTTATCAAATACTACTTCTAGTTCAACTCTCTAGTTCAGTTCAAAGTTAGTGCAGTTTCCAAGTTTGAATTTGTCATAGTTCTAGCTCTCCGTTTGATGTAAGCATGTTCCTACTTCAATAAAAATCGCAGTTCTATTTGACCAAACATTGTGTTACACTTTCCATTAATTTCAACAGACTCAATTCTTAATCAGTCTCATTCCAACAAGCTCGATTCCTAATCAGCTTCGTTCCTTTAACAAGTCTGACTCTTAGTTGACTTCGTTCTAACGAGCTCGACTCTTAGTCAGCTCTGTTCTAACAAGCTCGACTCTTAGTCAGCTCCATTCTAACAAGCTCGATTCTTAATCAGCTTCGTTCCTTTAACAAGTTCGACTATTAGTCAACTTTATTCTAACTAGCTCGACCCTTAGTCAACTTCATTTTAGCGAGCTTGACTTTTGGTCAGCTTCGATCCCTTAAACAGATTCGACTCTTAGTCAATCTTGTTTGCAAAAATTATACAAGTTCAAAGTTGATTGAATTAATCAGTCTGACTAAAGGCCTATAGCAACTCGTCTATTCTATTAAAATTTAGCTCGACATTCAAAGACAAGTGGATGGATAAAAGAAAAGCAGATTCAGGCGAAAGTCAACTATGATCAAACAAAGTTTCAGTCCCCCAAAGCGGGCTAGGACTTGAACAAATAAAAGACATAAATTAGTATGCCTCACAAAAAGTTAGGCCAAGGCACCTACACATACACAAAACAAAAGCAAAAATTGTTTGGGGCTTGTTCATTACAACCTCATCTAAAACAAAATCAAGAATCTTGATCAGCATCAGCCTGGTCGCTTGTGTCAGCTCGATCCTCTCCCTCTTCTCCTTGTTGCTGGGGGCCTAAGGGTTTACCCGACTCTGAAAAGACTCGTTGATCAGGGTCTTCATCTTCCTCCATATCTTCGGCATCTTCTATCTCTTGGAGAACCACATCAAAATTCCTGGGAGCTAAAGCAGGAGCAGTCCATGGTTCACAACCATCTTCTTCATCTTGCTGGGCAATAAAAGACAAGTCGTTGTCTATGTAAGGAACTACCGAGTGACCACCTCGAGCAACCATATCGTATTGAGCTTTTGAAGCCCATCGAGCTAGTTGTTCAAGGGAGACATCAGCAGTTGGGTCTACCAGAGCTCGGCGTGCCATGTGTCATTTGCCCACATCGAGAAAATTCTTCACCTTATCAACAATGGCATTGTAATAGTCGTCCCCATCTTTAAATTTCTCAACGGCTGCCTTAGAAGCAACCTGAAGATCCTCCTTCCATTTGGCCCTGGTAGCATTGTGTTCCACATTCAGCTCAGCCAGGAAGGAATCCCTCTCCTTAAGGATTTGAGAAACAGTTGCAAGCTCCTTTTTGGTCTTCTTATGCTCTGAGGGCTCAGCATCTCTCTCAGTGGTCACCTCACCAACTCTGGCCTCAGCAGCCTTCAGATCGACCAACGCTTTGTTCTTATCTGCCAATGTATCATTCTTCAGAGCTTCCAAAGCATCGTAGGAGGAGTCTAAATCATTGTATTTCTCCTTCAACTCATCCAAGTCATGAGATTTCTTGGCATACTGGCTCAGAGCTTGCCTCTCCCTCTCAATAGATGCCCTCCAAGAGCTCTTGGCTTGCTCCACCATGGTAAGAGACTGAATCAAAGAAAATTATTGGAGTATTAGTTCGATAAAGACTCAGAAGCTAAATTGATGAGCTAAAAGAATAAGCGACTAAACAGATAGGGAGAGTAAAAGATTACCTCACTCTGCACCAAGCCAGATCGAGGAGAGAACTCTTCTGGGGTCATCCCCTTATCAGCAAAGTGGGAGAGAAGGTCGACATCAATTTCCCTCCTAACTATGACCTGGCCAAGGCTCAGCTCTAGGAAGCAGCGGCTCATGCTATTGACCCCAACAAGGGGAGGCACGTCACTTAGCCTCTTTATTCGATCCTCAAGGGATTCTTGGTCAGTAGGAGGGGAGACTGGAGGAGGAAGTTGGCTTGGAGAAACAACTTTCCCCTTCTCAGTTCTTGATCTCTTCCTCGAGTTCAGAGGACGATCATTCTCCTCATCAATAGCGTCATCATCAATATCCACAACGTTTAAAGGTCTAGTCCCAGTTGTCCCAGCACCAGAAGTCACCGCATTAGCTTCAGGAGTTGGGTCGGAGCTCAGACTTGGTCTAACCGACCTATTGGACTCATTGCCCTCTTCAGCTGCTCCCCGAGCTTAGCTACTACTCTCTAAGGGATCCTCCGACCCAACCTCCTCCATGGGCACCATCCCAGCGTTATCTTTGGACATCAAATTGTTCCGTCTCTCAGCTTCTCTCTCCCTGTTAGCTCGAGCATTAGCAGCCCCATGAGCCTTTTTGGCTTTCTTCTTATCAGATACTCCAACAATGTGCACCATATTCGCTTCTTGTTCAGGGGTCAGAACTGTAGCAAAACCAAGATGACAAAGGGTTAGATCGACAGATGAGATCTCTACATACGAGCTATGAGTTCTATATATGAGCCAATCATGTGCGAGCTAATTATTCTACATGCGAGTTAAACAGATGACGAGCTAAGAGTTACACATGCAAGTCAAATTGTTTCTATGTACGAGCCACCAGTTCTACATACAAGCAAATAATGGGCGAGTAAAGAATTACAAACGAGTAAAATCTTACCACCAACATGCTCCCCATTGTCCTTGCAGTAGTTGTCCGTCCTTTGGCAAAACTGACACTTATCCTCAAACCTCCCCAAGGCATGGGTGACCCAATCTGGATATATCGTGCCCCTATTAATAGGCACCAGAGGTTGCACTTTTCCCTCACCAGCCATCATCCCAGCCTGGATATAATTGTACTTGGTGGTTCCCAGGCGTTCCCAACTAATAGTCCCCCTATCAGCCAACTGGCATAGTCTCTTATACAGGTCAAAATGCCAAGGTGGCTCCCAATAGTTCTCCTCTTCTACAACATCTGTTTCAGCGTTCGGTAGAGGGAATTCCCATCCTAATCTACTCTCCACTACTACAACGTGGGAGTTCCACCCACTTGCCTTGCTGGGAAGGTTCATAAACAGTTTGGGGGAGTTGGGTTTAGAAGGGGTGCTGATTCCCATATCAGTTTTACCAATTTTAACACTGAAGAATTCTTTAAAAACCCTACAGACCATGGCAAAGCACACTAGGACCCTGCAAGTGTTAGCTCCCAGTTGGAGAGGCAAAGCATCAGCACACTCCAAGAATTCATTGATAAAAGGGTCAAGTGGCAACCTCAAGCCAGCTTCGAATTGGCCGTAGAAGAAGGCTACCTTAGTGGCATCTTTAGTGTATGTCTTCCCAAATTGAGCCAGGAAATCCTTCTTACTGTGGATGGTCACCCTAAAATCCTCCTTACTCACCTCACAGAAGTCATATATCATCGAATATCGAGACTCTAAGTTCTTCTTCCCTCTCATTGGTCTCTGAGGGACATAGCCCCTTTCATTCCTCCCCGGTACAGTTGACGAGTTGAATGCATCCACAATACGGGGACTTGAGGAGGTAGATGTTGTAGCTCCTTCACGAGCTGCCATATCTGTACAAGAAGAAGAGGAGACATGGGAGTCAGGCCTATGATTACATTCAGGAGACCTACCTATGGGCGACCTACCTAAGGGCGACCTACCTAAGGGCGACCTAGACTCCCCCAGGAAACCTTTCCTATTCCTAAGGAAGGAAGGCTTATTGGCATCCCTAACATAAAATAGGGATATGTGGTCAAGCAATTCATGGAAGAGATGAAAGGAGACAACGTTTGAGTCGTCAATTACCAATTCACCTACGTCTTCTCCTATGGGCAGTCCTATTTCACTAAATCTCAGCCCCCACCTTGTCAAGATGGAGGCACACTCATCCAAGGACATCTCTCTCCACTCTCTGTTTATATGTTTGTACACTCGATGGTTAACAGTGCAATATCCATACCAAGCCCCTGGCTCACTACTGAAGGTTCTAGCCATGGCAAATCAAAAAGAAAACTGAAATTAATGAGAGTAATACCTTAATCAGTTTCGAAAGAGAAAGCTGCTGCATAAGACGAAAGCCCAATTTAAATCAGTTGCTGTCTCGCTATCTTCGCCGGAGTTATGCAAGGGTTTGGAGAAAGAAAAAGTTCAAAATGGAGAAGGACTCTGGTATTTATATTTTCCGAAATTGAGAAGGAAAAAGGAAAATTCAAAAATTATTCTCCTAATTAAATGAGAAAAACAGTTCCCAAGGCGGTTTTCCAAACATCAAAATAGCAATGATGGCGAATACGGCGCTCCCCCAGATCTGACTGTTCGTTGCCACCGTCCAGGACTGAGCCATGTCACCTTTGGTTGACTAAATATTAGAGCGAGCATCGACTTGCGAATAACGGCAAGCTTCATCAAAATTTCCTTAACTTCCTAGTCAACAAAGTCAACTCAGAAAGTTGGGGGCCACTGAACATACCAAAAGTGTCGAGTTGGGCCAAGCGAGTAAAGCCCAGTCCTCAAGCAATTATTGCCACCACATTCTCAGTGGGCTAGGCCCAATTATTACATGGATCAAGGCCCACCTTCTTGATCAGTCGACTTAAGTTCATTGTCCGACCTACCGGGTCCCGACCTAACTTAGTCCGACTCTACGATCCAGATCCTATTTCGGGTATGGTCCAGCTCAACCCGTTAGTCAGGTCGACCTAATCCCAATAGGCGACCTCGACCTGCCAAGCAAGCGTCAACCTACTGATTCCAGGCGCACGTGCTTCTATTCTTTCCATAACTGGTTCCCTAAAAATCAGGAGCCATTCCAGGACACGTTCTCATGACATGTAACCGTCCCTCAAATCACGGAGCTCATGTAGTTCTACCAAACATACCACCCTGATCAAAGCAACTATAAATACATGACAACCGCAACGGTTCAAAGTTAACTGCAATTTTAATATTTGATCATCTTTGTTCAATACATTATTTGCTCTCTACAATACACATACTTACTCTCACGCTCGAGGGTCTAAGCCGGAGACAAATCTGGCTAGTCGTGGGTTCTGGATTCAGGTCAAGGAGTCAAGTGATTGGTCCTGCCACGTGGACGAAGATTGATAAGCACATTTCCTGCGGCATCAACGTCCATCAATTGTGATTCAAGAATGTTGTGCTAAAATCTTTAAAGTGTCTTTATAAAAATGAAAATCATCATTTTAAGTCCTTAAAATTGCATAACAAATAATTTCTCACTTTAAAAGTCTTTTTCAAATGCAAGCATTTTTGTTTCCAAAATTTTGCTTAGAAAAACATTTATTTATGCAAAGTTAATTTTTAGTTCTTTTATCTAGACTCCAATATACCTTAATGATCTTTTTAGGAAACACTTTCAAATTTTGAATGATATGAATCAATGTCGAAAATAGTTTTCTTAAAGGCAACATCTTTAACAAGACATTGAATCTGAAAGGGAGCCACTTATTTATTTTTATCTTTTCTTTTTGGTCATTTACTTCTCTCTCTCTTCTATTTTTTTATCTCAAACTTGCTTAGGGACAAGCAAGGTTTAAGTGTGGGGAAGTTGATAAATGGCTATTTTATAGTCATTTATAGTATTTTTATTACATTATTTACTTTAAATTTAATGCCAATTAAGTATAAATTAAGCTTATTTTATTTTATATCTTCGATTTTACGCTTGGTTGGTATTTTGTGTAAATATACAGGCTTTTAGGTCATATTTTGAAGTATAAGGGCCTTAAAGCAAAGCTGTGAAAATGGAGGGAACAAAATGGAAGATTTCAGAAAATCAGTCCAGCCCAGCTGCTGCTAGGCCGAGCACCTCCCTTGACTCGGCCGAGCAAAAGAAGACCAGACTGAAGAGTTGCTGGAAAGCTGATGCTCGGCCGAGCACCTCCCTTGACTCGGCCGAGCATAGGGGATCAGAATGTGGAGTTTCTGCTGGAAGGCCTTGCTCGGTCGTGCACCTCCCTTGCCTCGGTCGAGCACCTTAGTCTAAAATGCCCATATAAAGAGGCCATTGTAACTAGTTTGAGACATCCAGAAGGGGATCAGAAATGATCCGGAGGGATCAGAAAATACCTAGAATCGATAGTAAAACACTCTAGCAATTTATTTATACACAATACTCAAAGATTCATCAATTGTTCTTAAGATTTTTTGTACGTCCTTGAAGAATGTGAAATACAATATGAAAGATTTATTTCCAGCCTTTGTCTCTTCTACAATTATAAGAATAAGTATATCTTTCCTTATTTATATTTTTATGCTTATTTCTTATTCTTTTATGATAATTTCAATGGCTAAGTGAGTAATCCTCCAAGTTCTTGGGGTTGAAACTCGATAATTATGTATTCATCTTTATAATTCATGCTTCTTTTCCATGTCAAATCAATTATCTTCATATCATTCTTAATGCTTACAATAGGGAGACGTCCTTGGTTGTATAATCTTAGTTAATCAAGAGAAGAATCTTGATTAGCGGAATCCTATGAATTGAACTAGGCTTCATTAATCACAAGTGTAGTTTAATGACCTAGGGATGATCCTTTAGTGGAGAATACCTGAGAATAACTTGAACTTAACGGAATTTGACTTGTACGGAACCCTCGAGAGGTAAGTCGGGTTGCCCGCGTGACAGGCAGGAATACTTTAAACGGAACCTTCAAGAGATAGGTCGTGTTAGTTTTAAAAGACATGTGCTAGGCCTTCACCCATAAGTAGTTAGCACAACTTAGCATATCATCCTTGATTTATGACATTTTCATCTTAAAACAATTTTTCATATCATTCTTAAATGCCTACAAATATAAAGACGCTCGTATTTCTATGAACCCTAGTTAATCAAGAGAAGGACGTAGCTGTGAATCTCGGTTAGCAGAACCATATGAAGTAAACTAGGTTACATTAATCACGAGAGTAGTTTAATGGCCTAGGAATGTTCCTTGAATGAAAAGTATATGGATTTTATAAACATTAACGGATTCTTACTAATTATGGGTCATCGAGAGATAGGACATAATTAGTGAAAATACAAATACTACTTCCTAGATCGTGAGAAGTAGTATAGGCTCAGTGTACCATCCTTGTTATTTTGATGAAAACTTTGATTTAAAAGCTTGATTACTTGATGAATATATGTTGTTCGAATCCCAATCCCGAGAATACTTTTATTATAAGTTAGAGTAGTTTGTATTTGTTTCTAGTATTTTCATAAACTAAAATATATTTCCCCAATCATTTTATTTATATATTTATATAAAAACAAGTATCATACAAAGTAAACCCTGTCTATGTGGGATCGACCCGTACTTGCACTTGCTATACTATATATAACCCGTGTATTTGCGGTATAAAAAGAACCGTTAGGTTTTGAAACGAACAGACGGCTTGCATATCCTCGAGGAATTCATTTATAAAAGGGTATAAGGGAAGACGGAGGCCCAGTTGGAACTGCTTATAGAAGAAAAGGACATGGTTCAGACTATAGTAGAAGTAAGTCACAACTTTCTCGGTCTTGAGTGGGACACCGGAGAAATAGCTAAGCTTATATTCCTCCCTTGATACCCCATACTTAGAATATAACTCCTCTAACATGGGTTCCCCGGCTCTAATGGGTTTGGGTCTAGGGGTATAAGTCCTACCTCGGCCAGATCTACCCCGGCTACTTCCTCGTCCTCCAGATTGGGCTCCCTCGGGCAAGGCATCTACGATCCTCCCAGAAGTTGAGGGACCAGTAGGACGAGCAGCACCCTTTCATCTTCCAGTCATAGCTGCACAAATGAAATAACAAGGGTCAAAATTTGGCCAAGGCAAAGTTTGGGGCGAGGACGATGAAGAGTATCCCTCCTCGTCCTATAAATAAAAACCGAGGATGAATCCTTACCAAACAATGGAGGACGCAAAATATAATCCATACAAGTATCAATTACAACAATGGAGGACGTTGCAAATGGTCAGACTTCAAGTAGTAGAGGTTTATATGGTCAAGAATCCCAGTCCAACCGTGGAACAACACAACGTCTGGAGATTCAACATCTAGGCGGTCAATCCTAAATCGACTAGGATAACCGACATCGGTTTTAGGAGATTGGTACCTCGTCAAAATCTCCCCTATCTTGTTTAGACTCAACATCAAACATGGCCCGTCAATCCTTTGGTAAATCCTAAGGTTTTGGGTGTGGTAGCAGTAGATGGCATTTGGGTTACTTCTCCATGTTTTTGCCATCTCTAAAGATGAGGAAGGAACAAGAAATCACTCAATAAAACACTCAAGAAAGTACAACAATGGCGGATTCTAGAAGAATCCACCAATAACAATACCCAAAACCCAGCAATTCGAAGTAAAAATGCAGAAATTAGAAAGAAAAGAAGATTTATACCTTAAATCGGAAGATTGTTGAAGATAAACATGAAGAAAATCAAGGCACGAACTCAAGAACAATCTGCATATTTCAAAGCTTATGGGTCTCTCTCAAAGGCAAACAGTGATAAAAGAGTAAAAAAGAAATGCGTTTTGTATTATATACCCAAATCTAAACGGGTATGGGTCGAATAAACCGGGTAAAGGCGCCGTCTCTTCCTAGCAATTAATGTTCTAGAGAGTTATCAAGGCGAATGTTAGACCTCGATATCCGCGCCCATCATTGTCGATTTAACCAGTAGATAATGAAGCGTCTTATGACACGTAATAATACGTTCGTATTCGTTTAAGGCGAGGTAGAACACCACTTCCTCCTCGGAATAGCCGAGCTAGGAAGTCGGGGGCCACTGAACGTTATAAGCCGAGGTACGAACGGGGATCAGGCCGAGCAAAGCCCAATGGATTTGGCCCAAAATATAATCCATACAAGTCTCAATTACGACAAAGGGAGTGCGCTTTTCCTACCTTTGCTCATCTTGCTTACTCGTCATTTCCACTATGTCGACCTAGACATAGCAGAGAGAATAATGACTAATTCACAGCAATTATACATGTCGACCAGACATCATACCATATGACGAGCAAGGCATTCAACAAAATCGACCAAGGTCTCATCAAAAGATGAGGAGCTCCCTCCTCGGTCTCCATATAATACAAGGAATTGGGCTTCCCTATATTTACTCTCCACTTCATTGGCGTCAGCCCAAGCCGACCAAGAAACTTATGCCGAGGAACTCGTCTACAGGTTGCACGTGCAGAATACATTATCTAATCCTAATCAAATAAGGACTGTAAACATTTATAAGCACACTAGGATTATAACCGCCTCTCACACGAATTTATATTCAACATGGATTTTACAATACTATGCCTATATATACAAGATATAATTCACATTATTTTGGTAACACATCTTTTGACTCTAAACTCTTGTCAATTGATTTCTCTCTCTAAACACAAATACTTACTCTCACGCCGGAGGACGTTCGCCGGTGAAGCTCCGGCTTAGTTTACATGTTTGTTATTCCTTTTCAGGCTATACAATTATCTAGGATACAATCTGCCGATAAATTTGGGTTGATACGAACGTTTTTTTTCATCTTCACTACTTTTCTTGAATTGATAAGAAATCTTGTAAGAACAACTTAAGTTATATAAAGTGGCATAATTGTCTAACTAATTAGGCATGACCAAACTAATTAGAAGCCATTAATAAATAAAGAAAAGATGTTGAGATTAATGTTTGTGGGAATGAACACGCAATTAACAAATTCTATGGAGGGGTGTTGGTGTTGCGAAACACGACCGTATAGTAGTTACTAGTTAGAGAGAGGAGCAATGTTAAAATCAATTAATGAAATTTGAGCACGTGAAAACGTAATAAATAACTTTAATATTAGTTAATAAAATAGCCATATGCTATAGTGGATAACTATATCTTATAGCAGGCTTCAATCGAATGTTATACATTTGAACTGTATAGATCACAAATTCAAAATTGTAGTAAATTTATTTCATCTGACTGACTGTTATGCGATTATACGGTACTAATTCGAGCGCGAATCGAAATTTCGGTTGAGAAAAAGAAAAACGTCTTAGATGTTGTCAAACCCATCTTGTTTTGAAAATGACATTGTAAACGCTAATTATATCTTGGTTGGGGGGTTTTGTTGTTTTCTCAACACCCACATTTATAACTTTTGGTTAAAGGTCTTTGTTTTTATTAGTTAATTAATCCATCACTTAGCCTTCTCCGCCACTATTTTTTCAATGTTTTGGCATGAGTCAATTTTCACCCCCTTGTAGTTTTCCTTATTTCAATATCTCACCTTATAGTTTCTTATTCCGTTAGGAGCGTTAGAGAAATGCGTAAGAATCACCTGTCTTGTCTGGTGCAAGCTCCTCATTTTATACTCCTTCCTAAAATGAGCAACTTCGGGTAGTTCGATCAGTATCAGTTCCAAAAATATAGTCTCATGCTATTTTTCATAGTAAACATAATTTAATTTTAATTAAAAATTATAAAATTTTAATTATTCTAAATTCTAATGAAAGTCTAAATATTATTATCGATAATATTCATAATAATACATTCTCAATTATTTTTCATATTTTATTAGAATGTATAAAATGTTGATTCAATTTCAATCGAGTTGACCAAAAAATAAATTGGAACTATCTTTTCGAAATAGGTAAAATATTTTAATGAGTGATATACTCCCTATGTCTCATTTGAAATTGCAAAAATTATCATTTCGGGTGTCGCAATTAAAATTGCAAAATCCCAAAATGAAAAAGTTTAAGGACTTTTTAAATAATGGGGTCCACTTGTAATAATTAATCACTTACTATCCTCTATTCCACTTTTTCTCTGCTATCCCATTATACACTCACAACATCTTAATATGATATATTTCTTCTCAATGAGCGCTTACAACAAACAACCTTTTTGTAGTTTCAAATGAGCCGGATGAAGTACTTGGGGCAAATAATATCGTGGTGTAGATGTAAGATTGTTTGGTACATGCCCCTTTTGGAGTGATATATTATTGGAAATAAAATAGAGAGAAGTAATAAATAGATCAAGTTGCAACTACATTTTCCAAACATAAATGCAGCCACGTGGTGAAATTTTGCTAGTACTAGTTTTGATTAAAAGATTAGAACAAAGTCATCTTGTTCTTCTCATCCTAACTGAAGGCGTGATAACACGGAAGCAAAAACTATCCAACTTTATAACCGTTGGGCGAGATGAGATGTGAGATGAAGAATTGATGGACAAGAAGTGTATGAAATGTCTAAAATAACCTCAACTAATTGCTGAATGTGAACTATTAATTAAAATTAGAACAAATATACTAGATTGATTGTGCGCCTGACTAGTGTCCGGTGCGACTGAACTCCAGACCGTTGAAAAGAAAAGGTTAAGTGTACAATAAACTAGTTATGAGGATGGCTAAAGTGCAATAATGCCATAGGAAACGCCTAAAATTTTCAAAACTTAATCTTCAAAGGACTAAAACCACAAGATGGGGAAAGTATAGGATGGTCCATTGTAATTAAAAAGTTACTTATAACGATAGAGACAATCGCAAGGGGGGGAGTCACTACATGTCCTCTTCCTCTTTAACTCAACAATTTACATAAATGCTCCATTTCCATCCGCTCTTTCTCCATTAACATATATAGGCTAGCCAACCTCTCTCAATCACTACTTTGATCTTATTGTTGGCCGGAGCTAGCACGGAGGTGAGGGGCTAAATTAATGGGATTTCTGAAGAGTAAAGGTGTGGTTTACAAGGCGGCAGCGGAGGTTGATCTCGGCCCTGATAGCGATGAAGTTTATCTCCATGCCGACGTCAAAGGTTGGTTCTGACTCTCACTTGTTTTCTTCCGTATATATGTTGTTGAACATATATATAATCCGGTCATCATTAATATATATGGGTTGGAGTTGGAGCCAAATAGGATTACAAATATCATCAGCTTGCAATTCCAATAGAAGGTTAAGCTAAACCATATCTATCCCTGCTTTAAAGTCTGGCCACTCTCCTTTGTATTAGTTCCTCTTTACATGTAGTACACAAAAGAGTATGCAGGCGTAGGTATATATGGTTATATGTGTGTAAAGAGAGACATTGTGTACTATTCAATTTGAGTAATTTATATCCATCTCACGGGCAAATATTAATGAAATTTATGTATAGCTCCGAGGATGGCTGGATTATTGGCAAAAGTATTTGCTTGGTTTCTGGAGTTGAGAATTTTTGGCAATATTTTGCTTTACATATTGAAAAAGAACAACCGTATCCATAAGGTATGCATGCTATGCTCTCTCTCTACCTACTCATTCTTTTTATCTTACTATTTACTTTCAAAATAAATTAAATACTTCCTCTTTCTTTCTTTCTCATTTGAAATTGAAAAAAAAAAAAGTGTTGTATACACAAATTAAGAAGGAGAATACTGGTTTTGTGAGTGTGGATAACAGAATAGGAGAGAGAAAGTGGGGTGGGAAATATTAAGTATTACAAGTGGACCTCATTATTTAAAAAATATTAGTACCTTTTCATTTTGGGATTTTGTAATTTTAATTGTAATATACCAAATGACAATTTTTACGATTTGAAATGGGACAAAGAAGTAATTAATTTTATTTTTGAAGCATGTTATATACTCCCTCCGTCCCACGTGAATGTGGACTAACTTTTTGGGTGTGGGAATTAAGAAAAAGTGATGTAAGAAAGAGAAAAAGTTAAATGTTGTGAGTATGAAAAATTAAATAGGAGAGAGAATGAGTGGGAGGAATAGTGAGGAGAGAGAATGTTGTGAGTGTAAAAGTGAAGTAGGAGAGAGAATGAGTGGGTGGAATAGTGAATATTCTTTGCCATTTTGGGAAGTTTGCATTCACGTGAAACGGACCAAAATAGAAATAAGTTTGCATTAAACGAATCAAAATAGAAATAAATTTGCATTCACATGGGACAGATGGAGTATAAAATTCTCAGCTAAAATGTCATTTTCCTTTCGAGAATGGGTTTTGTCATATTATCCTGTTTCGTAGTTCGAGTCTTAATTGCTATTGGAGATATTTTGGACTTATTTCTTTTGGTTTAAATCCTTTCCACAAGGAGTCAATTCTTAGGTAAGATTGTTGTTGTTATTAGACTACCCACAGTTGTTTAATACCATTCTCCCATTTTATTTAACACTTTTTACACTTTTTCTTATTCACCTAATATTTCATCTATTCATTTCATTTACCCCCACTCCAATGGCTAACTTAAATTAAATTTCAACTCCCTCTAACTCATCATTCTATACCCCACTACTTTTATTTTATTTTATTTATATTCTCTATTTTTATGATTAGTAAAATAATAATTATTATTATTATTTTAATTAAAAAAATATTTCACACTTAATTAAAAAAATATTGCATCAATTTATCAATTTATAGGTAAAAAAAAATAATGATTTTTTTTAGCTCAAATTGAAAACTAAGTGTTTTTTTTTTTTTCCAAATCAAATGAAACTTATATCAATTTGTAGGGAAAAAAATGATGAATTTTGGTGAAAAAAAATTTAAAAAAAAAATAATTTACTAGGTGATAATTCAGCTCAAATTGAAAATTAAGGTTTTTTTTTTTTTTTTGTATCCAAATCAAATGAAACTTATATCAATTTGTAGGGAAAAAAAAAGATGAATTATGGTGAAAAAAAATTAAATAAAAATTAATTTACTATGTGATAATTAAACTCAAAAATTTGAGATAAAATTATTTTTTCAAAAATCCAACTGACCAATAAAAAGCTGACACTTGTCGAATTTAAAAAAAAAAAATAAAAGGTTTTAGCTGGATGAAAACTTTCATCCAGCCAATTAATACAGCCCACTTTCATTCGCCCATTGCAAGGATTCAGTGGGATGAAATCCTTCATCCCCCATTTTCCCATTTCATCTCCCATTATGGGTAGTCTTGTGGTAAGATTGTTATAATTATTACCTAAAAAATCTACCCTCTTTTAGGGTTACTATCTCTACCTCTAGTGTCTCTCAGGTAAAAAAACTAAACTGCCCTCTTATCAAGAATTTCAATCAGCTCTTATCTTATAACTGATATATAAATTCAATTCGCCTCTTATAATTAAAGTATAAAAGTCATTTTTTTTATTTTTTTTTACAAAATAATAATAATATTTTATTAATGTTGACTCTCATATCCGGTCAAACAACAGTCAATTCTTATAACGGACTTATAAAACTACTTCATCTGTTATAAGTGACTTATACACCTAATTATTTCTTATATTGACTCATAAGACAATTCCTTTTAACAAAAAAATCAAAATATTCAATAATAACAACGAATTAATTATATAATTTATACATTACAACTCTTATAGATGAATTATAAGACCAACTTGCCTTTTATAACTAATTTGTCTCTTATAATTGACTTATAAGATAATTTTTTTTCAACTAAAAAAATTAAAAATTTCAATAATAACAATGAATTAATCTCATAATTTACATATTACAACTCTTATAGCTTAATTATAAGGCCAAATTTTATCTTATAATTTAGATGGACAATACTAATTGGAGAAGAAAAGGGGTGATAGAGATGTTTTTTCAATTATAAATCAAATATAGTATCAATAATAATTTTAAATTTTAATTAGAATAATTAACTTAATCTAAGTTCACTCAAGGTGAAAAAAAAATTAAAATGGAAACATATTTCGGGGACAGAGGGAGTATAATAAATTATAAATTAAATATAGTATCAAACATTGGCATGTTTGACCGGAGTGAAAACCAAACAAGCCATACAATTTTCTTGGAGTTATGATATCAATTTTCTCAGCAACCAAACATAAATTATAAAGTTCATTTTCTTAAAAAATCAGCAAATGGTAGTTGTAATAGTCCCATCAAAATCATCACAAACTCTTTCTTTTCTCTCTCCCCCCTCCCCCCCCCCCCCAATTTGTGTGCAAAAAATTAACTTCATACTTTCTGTGTGTGAATGTGTGAGAGAGAGAGGTATACTGACATGGATCGCCATTAGTGACGCTAATGAGTTGGATTGAGACGCGTTTGTCGACAAATTCATGAATTCGGTCAAGAATTGAAGCTGAGGGAGGGAGGGAGGTGACGGGACGGAGAGAGTGGGAGTCTACGGGTGTCTGAAAAATTATAATATTAGGAGAATTTTTTATTTGTGATTTACAAAAAAAATTATTTAAAAGAAATAAAATTTGGGCAGGGACCCTAGGGTAATATTTCCCCTTTATTTTACCCTTCATATGAATTTGAATATGAGCATTAATGTGACACTGACACTTTCAATTAATTTAACAAATGTGACCATCATATAACACTTAGCAAACATTAAATAACGAAATTGGTAATGATTTTTTTTTAACAAAGTTGATCATGGGAGTTAAAAATATGATAGAGGTTAAACAATACTTCTTAGAATTTTAATTATTCTCATCATAAAAGTCTGAAAATTGTTATTTATGCACCATTAATAATATTATCAATAAAAAAATTAATTATTAATGATAAATAAATTTTTGATTTTTTTTTTCCTAAATTTAATCAAATTCACCAGAAAATTAAGATGATACCATTTTTTTGGGTATAATTGAGTAAAATACTTCATTCACATAAACTATAAGTTTTCTCAACAAAAAAAGGGTTTATATTTTTGTGATGAATATGTATGCTGGTTAATTTTCTAAGCATATGCTTTAATAAAAATATTATTTCTAATACATATTCCATCTAATTTATGTATGATTTTTTTTTTAATTATTTATGACTATTTTTCTAAGAAAAAATTTGCATTTAATTTACTTGATTGTAGCTTGTCTCATATGCGGACTTTGAGGAGTCACCATTCTACGCTCCTTCGCACCCTAATGACCAAGGTCAGCATTCTAACCTACTCCTCCTCTTAGGTTCAAAATATCTGTCATTTTGTATTTTTTACGAATTCTAATGAAGACAATTATTATTTCAACTTTATGATAAATTAATTACTCACTATTATTTCTATTGCAAATTAATTAATCACGCATTTTATTTCCATCTGAATGTCCATTTTTTAAACTTTAAAAAACTTTAATCAAATTTAGTACTCCTCCATCCTCAAATAAATATCATTTTCTGAGTTCAAATTAATAAAAGAAAGTTGAGTTTTAGGATATTATACTAGCAAACATTGTACATGAATAATCTTAATAATTTGAGCCACTAATCGAGATTCAAATCTAATGTATCACACACACACACACAAGATCCTATATATTATAAGACACCCTTCGCTATCAAAAAGACTAAACTGCCCTTTTATCCAAAATCTCAGACAGCACTTATAATTGACATATATGAGATCAGTTCGTCTCTTATAGTTGAAGTATAAGACTCATTTTTCACAAAAATAAAATAAATTTTCTATTATTTTATTAATGTTTAATCATATTCAATCAAATAGCTGTCAGCTCTTATGAATGGCTTATAAGACTACTTCATCTTTAATAAGTGACTTATAAGACTAATTCGTCTATTATATTGACTTACTCCCTCCGTCCCGCTAATATTAGCACAAACACTGTTTGCGCGGGAATTAAGGAATATGATATTTTAATAAAATGTTGTGAGTGTAAAAGAATGAGTGGAGAGAGAATGAGTGGAGGGTGTAATAAATTATAATGGTGTTGTGAGTATTAAAATAATGTAGGAGAGAGAATGAGTGGGGTTGGGTGAATATTTTATTAATATAAAGTTTCCTTTTTGGGAGTGTGCGGATATTAGCGGGACGCCCAAAAAGGAAAGTGTGCTAATATTAGCGGGACGGAGGGAGTATAAGACAATTTTTTTAACAAAAAAAAATCAAAATTTTCAATAATAACAACGTATTATTTTTATAATCTACATATTATAACTCTTATAGCTGAATTATAATACCAACTTGCCTTTTATAACTACTTCGTCATTTATAATTGATTTATAAGACAATTTTTTTCAATCAAAAAATTAAAAAATTTCAATAATAACGATTTAATCTAATAATTTACACATTATAATTTTTATAGCTTAATTATAAAAATAAATCACCTTTTATAATTGATGCATAAGACCATTTTGCCTTTTATTTGAATTATAAAACTAATTTTTATAACAAAAATAAAAACCATAGATCAACCACAATTAAGGTCTCAAATAGCCGTACAAACAAAACAACCCCACAATTGACTCTTTGTACACCAAATCCACGCCATTAGATTGATTCCAAAAATCCACACCAAACCTATATCAACAATTAATTACTCTACTGAAACTCAGAGTAGGAAGAGCTGAGTGAGTGAGGAGATCGAAGTAATGCCATGAAATCGGACGTCATCAGAGAAGATGCTAAAATCTGCAGATTTGGTTGAAAACGTGATAAAGAAGACAGGCGGCTAGGGAGGAGGTGAAGATCAATCTGGTCTAAGGCAAAAAGGCCAGATCTGAAGTGCAAAGAGATAAAGCGCCGGAGAAAGGAGAAGACGGCCGGAGTTGGATTGGAGAGAGAGAGTTCGCCGGAGGAAGGAGGTCGGAGCGGGGGAAGAGAGTTCGCTGGAGAGTTAGATTGGAGAAAGAGTGCCTAGGACCAAGCGAAAGAGTCGATCTGAGTACGTCGGACGGTGAAATTGGCAGATCTGAAATTAGAAACGGTCGGAGTAGAAGCAACGGCGGTGCGACGAGTCGGAGAAGAGAGAGACCATCGGCGTAATAAAGCGGAGAAGTTCGCCGGGCGGAGGAGTGGGAGGCGGTGGGCCGGAGAGATGTGTGTGAGAGAAAGAGAGAGTGTGTATGTTTGAACAAGGGAGGGGGAGGGGAGGCTAGATTTTGTTTGAGGGTTGGGGTAGTTTCGGTATTTAGGGGTTCCAAAAAAGTGATGGGTGTACGTGAAATTATAATTTTGGAGAACTTTTTATTGGAATTTACAAAAGGGTTCTATTTAAAAAGAATGTCATTTGGGTACGGGGGTTTGGGGGAATTTTTCCTAAAAATTTCACTATATTATATCAAGATTGTGACTGTAGATTATAAATATGATTACTGACAATGAGAATTTCGTAGCTTCATAAAGACTAGACATTCATTACAATATAAGTTCGTTTTTTAAAAATACACTCATTCCGAGGCATTCGTTTTTGAAAAATAGATACTCATTCTGAGACGTAGGCACATCCATGTTAAAAAAAAAAAAGATTAATAGTGTAGCTTTGGCAAAATATTATTAATTTATTGGTTTTAGCGTAATCTGGTTCCCTTGTGTAAAAAAAAAAAATTGATACTAGTATTTTTTTTGCTTCTGATTAGTGTGAAAATTTTGAATCCGCCTGCATTTATTTTGGGAAATAGAGAGTTACAAAGATAAATTAGTACTCTTGTGACCACCTTATAATCATTTAATGTTTCAAGCATATAATTTTTGTTAAATGTATTTGTTACCACCTCTGTGTCTGTCAACAAAAAAAAAAAAATCAAATTTGTTTTTGAATAAAAGCAGATTCTTTTTAAAAAAAAAATTGATTGTTAATTTTGGGACGGAGGGAGTAACTCTTTCAAATGGACACAGGACATATGATTAGGGACTTTTTTTTTTTTGGAAAAAAAAAAAATTGTGATAGATATCTAATGCACTGAAACTTCACTATATTACAGTATCCATTGCTTGGAAATTGAGTATTTCGATTTTTTCCCTTATTGTAGAAATATATAAGCAAGAAATGAAATGCCTAGAGCCTGATCTATCTCCATCCGAACAAGTTCAACATGCAATGGATTGTATACAGCATTCAGAAAAAATACCTACAATTCCAAACTTCAGTTTTCGACGCTGGAATATATCAGATTATTCCAACGCCTACGCTTCACGACAAACATCTCCTCTCCAGGTACGCATTTTCCATCTAACATTTTAAGCTTTTAGATTAGTTGATAACTTAACAGTACTTGTATCCAATAAATATTTTGGTTTTTATAAGTTTCTTACGACGACTTCCATCAACTTATAGGTTGCAGAACGACTGATAAATGCTATCAAAGAATCATTATGTTCTGAAAAGCAAATGTCGTTCTTTATTAGTTACGATGCTCAAGATATCTTAAGGCAAGCTACTGAGTCAACTCTTCGATATGAAAAAGGTTTGACTTATTTTGTGTTGAATGTTTTATATAATCATCCTTTTTAAAACTAGGATTAGGATCTGACCAAGTTTCTTGATGAACTTTAAAAAAATTGTTACCCTTCAATCATTTTCTCGTGTTCTTGTTGGTTTCTTCAGGAGAACCATTATCCGCTCTTGATGGAGTTCCAATTGCTGTCAAGGATGAAATAGATTGTATGCCCTACCCAACAACCGGTAACTTCATCTTTCTTTCTTTATTCGTTATGAATGTTATATTTGTCAAACGAAGTTTGTTAGTGACTTAACGAGTTTTGCTAGGTGGTACAAAGTGGCTGCACAAAGTAAGACCTTGTACAGAGGATGCTTGTTGCGTTAAGCGTTTAAGATCTTGTGGGGCCATACTTGTGGGAAAAACTAATATGCACGAGCTAGGGGCGGGTGCCAGTGGGATAAATCCACATTACGGGTAGGAAAATGAAAATATTTCCTTGTTTTTCCTTAAAAAATGAAAACTTTTGTTACGTGAAGGAAAATAGTTCCTTATTTCTTAACTATGTTTTGTGTGTGTGTTATTCACTTTTGATCTTCTATGACTACTTTAGGGTGCCTCGGAACCCATATGATGCTAATAGGATAACTGGTGGTTCATCTAGCGGATCTGCTGCTGTGGTGTCAGCAGGATTATGCCCTGTAGCTCTTGGTGTTGATGGTGGAGGTATAAAGAATGTATCTAATTATACTAAATTTTTTGGGGTACATTTTATTTTGATTAATTATTGAAATGTAATGAGAAATTAATTCAAAACTTGTACCTCATGGAACATCATTTGTCTAGGTTCTGTGCGATTGCCTGCTGCTCTTTGTGGCGTTGTTGGTTTGAAACCAACCTTTGGTCGTATATCACATTACGGGTCAGTGAACTCTCATCTATGATCAAATAAATGAATTCTGTTTAAATTTGTAAGTTTTTTTTTTTTTTTTTAACCGGAATTTTCAATATTTCAGAGTTCTTCCGCTCAACTGGACAGTTGGAATGGTTGGAATATTAGCGAGCACAGTTGAGGATGCTATGATAGTGTAAGTATTTTTTACTCAACGCGCTTTCATTTCCATAATTTTTTTCATTTTCTCCCCAAAATAAGTTTCGTTGTTAAGAATTTTGCTATGTTCAGTTATGCAGCGATTAGTGGCCAAGTTCAATCATATCAAGCAACTACACCAGTGGTACGGCCTCTTTTTTTTCCTTCCATTTTTTCATTGATAATCAGGTTAAATTCATCTTTATTTTCTATTTTTTCAACAATTTTAATCTGCTGATGTTTTTTTTTTTTTCCACCAGCCTGTACATTTGCCATTGCTGAAGTCTTCAAACAGTTTATCTAACATCAAACTGGCGAAATCTAACGAGGTTTCTCTCCTTCTATCTTGATTCTCATCAGGAATTCTTCTAATCCTTAGTCAGTTTTCCCTTACTTTCGTGACTTCCATCTATCAGTGGTTCAATGATTGCACCGACGACATCAAATTTTGCTGTTCTAAAGCTTTGGCTCTGCTCCATAAGCATTATGGATGGGAGGTATATAAATCTAAGTATAATAGATCATAATTTAATCCGAAAAATTAAATATTCGATACTAAGGTACCAAAGCGTATTTATGTACAAAAGACTGTAGAGGTGACAGTACCGGAGATAGAAGTGATGCGTTTGGCGCATTACGTAACAATAGGCTCAGAATGCAGCACTTCAATCGCTTGCCATCTAGAAAAGTTGTACGTACATTTTCATTTCCGATTTAAAAGATAATAAAAAAATTACTGCTAAACTATCTTGATGTTGGAGTTGAATTTATCAGGGATAAGGCGGAATTAGGGTGGGATGTAAGAGTTGCTCTTGCTGTATATGGCGCTTTCAACAGTAGAGAGTACTTAAACGCACAGAGAATCAGGTACGCACGTGTCACCCTGTCTGGATTCGTGATTTTTAACTTCTTAGTGGTTCTTTTTTTTTTTTTTTGCGTGATTTTGTAATGATTGCACGAAAATGTAAAATGAAAGCGGATATATCTGCAGGAATCGTCAGTTGCAGTTCCATCAAAGAATTTTTGCCAAGGCAGATGTCATTGTTACACCAACAACGGGGTACTAATTCTTTCTTTTTAACCAACTTCCATTAAAGAGAGATAGAGAGAGAGAGAAAATCCGGTCTGCAAGATATCTGAAATTGATCCTCAGCTAAGAAGTTTGAATTTTTTATCCTCGTTACAGAGTTACTGCGTACCCGATAAAGAATGATGCTCTAAAAACTGGCGAACTCGACTATATCAATGGAGGTATGACGGTTCAAGTATTTTTTCCTTTCCTTCTGTTGCTTCTGTATAAAGGTAGAACTAGATTCAACGACTATGCATAAAAACATGAATATTTGAAAGCAAAAAAAAATAGATTTTCTTTCGTTTTCCCTTATTACCCCCTCTTATTTAATTTCGCTTCATTTCGTTTTTTCTTTCCAGCTGCACTCGTCCGCTATCAGATAGCTGGAAATTTCTTGGGATTACCCGCAGTAACTGTTCCGGTATGCAGCTATACATTCTTTTGTGATTGATGTCACATATTTTTAGGATAATTGCAAGTTTGAATTATTTTTGACAGGTTGGATATGACAAATCTGGGTTGCCTATTGGTATTCAGTTTATTGGGAAGCCGTGGTCTGAAGCATTACTAATCAACATTGCTAATGCAATGCAGGTAGCTTTGAATATACTTCTGACGTAACTCGGCACAGTTGTTGATTCACTGGAAAGTTATATAACGTCTTTCATATGAATATTTGCAGGCGCTGTGCATTCAAGAGTGCAGAAAGCCCAACGTTTTCTATGATTTACTGACAACAAGTTAAGTCCTTAAACCAGCGGTGATACGATCGATCATTACTGCAATTCAACTAGAAAAAAAAAGTCTGGAAAATTTATGTGATCTTATACACAATGGAATTTGGTTGTTTTCATAGGTTATATGATGATCATGGAAAACTTGTTACTTCTTGATTTGTAGTGATTACTGTCCGAATTTGTTTCTCATGATGTTTGTTTTCACTATTTTATGTTGATGCAATAGCGAATATTTATTAATTTGGTGAAAATTTTAGAAGTCGCTATTGCTAATAGCGGCCTGAATTTCTCTAAAATACTTCCAACACCAGTTATTGTCCATATGACTTTTTTTCCAAAAATTTCCCGAATATTAAATTTGGAGAAATTTTGGGAAAAAATTAGAAGTCACTATTGCTAATAGCGGCTTAAATTTCTCCTAAATACAGAAAGACACACTATTATCAATAACAACTTTTAGAAACTGGTATATTTTAATAATACTTTTTTAACTGGGTCCGTTTAGGAAATACTTTTCATGAAGGTGACAGTTCAAAAAAAAGACACCATTCTGGGCACTGTAACTCACTCAACCTGAAAATTACTCATTTTCACCCTGTTCATTGTAGTCAACAGTAACTTTCATTTTTCAAGCATAAATTGGATAAACATAATACATATAAGTGTAATAATAATGCCTGAACACCAATGGTTCTTACATGTATATACTATACATACACAACTGAAAAATGTCAACCCTAAATTGTAACCTTTTTCCTCAACTCCTCTCCCAATTACACAAGAATACATCACATTTTCTTTTTCTCTTTTTCTCTTTTTTTTTTTCTACTAATCAGAGTACTGTAAATGTTGTGGGTAGAACTAGTTCTGTTGATCAGAATTGGTTGCCGCATCTCCCTCTGCGCTTCTCTTCTTTTTCTTTCCCTCCCCATGTCTTGATCTCCTCGGTGCCTCATCTTCGCTTTCACTTTCTTCGTTTTTGAAGCTGTTATTATTATTATTACCACCACTGAATTGATCATCTTGTTGACCCCTTCCTCTTTCAGAGCCATGTTGCTCATTTTTTGGGTCCCACTTGTTTCGACTCAAGTTCTGCGAGGATTGTGATTGCTGATGTGGCGTGAACATCGGTGGTGGCCCACCAACTGGCCGGCCACCTCTTCCACCCATCCCGCCCATGAAAGGACCTCTCCCTCCCGGGCCCATCATCATCCCAAACCCAGGCTGAGGTGGACGCCCATGAAACATCATTCCAGATCCGGGACCGGCAAAGTCGCCGGAGAATCTTGGACCGTACGGGCCAAATCCTCGTGGGCCCATATTCATGTTAAAGACATCAGGCAAGGGAAACCCATCGGGTGCGAGTGGTCCGTAAGAAAATGCATCGTTACCCATCATGGCCGGAGGGAAGCCTCGCATCCCAGGCATAGGTCGGGGAAGTCCTCTTCCGAAAGGCATATTAGGAGGCCACATCATTCCTCTTCCCCTTCCTCTGCCTTGAGCAAAAGCCTGTCCAAAACTCTCGTCCTCTTCTTCACTTTCTTCCTCTTCCTCCTCTTCGTTGTCCTCAAATGGGACAATGTCTGGATTCTCATTCTCGTTTTCTTGATTTAGCCCCTTTGCCTTTTCTTCCTCTCGCTTCGCTTCAGCTGCGATCGATATTGCCTGAAAAACATGTCAAATAACTTCAGTACCAGAAACTAAAGAAAGATACAGCTTCTTGATTTAAATGTATTACCAAACCATAACATCACCCCACAGCGCGGCTAAAAAACTTAATGTCCAAAACAGACGGACCACAATCATATTATGCATCACGTGTTGATTGTGGAAACCATTGGCTTTCATCCTTAAAGTAAATAGTCTTCCCTCTGTCCCATAAATATGTTCCCATTTGCCATACTTGTTTGTCCCAAAAAAATAGTCTCATTTTCAAAATTATTATGTTAAAATTAGTGAACTTCCAAAATGGACAACCAAGAAAGAACATGAAGAAAGGAGAGGATGAGAGCCAACAAAGGAAGTAGAGGTAGTGATTGAAGTAATAACTAAACATCATTAAGGTTAGTGATAAAAGTGATTATAGGTTGTTAAAATGTTTGAATAGTAAAAAGGGGACTATCATTATGGGACGGAGGGAGGGGTACAATGTAAGAAGTATACTAGATTTAAGGGATTCGAAACAAGTACAAACTATAATTCAGTGTAATCCTACTTGTGTGCAAGGCAAGAATTTGGAAGTGGAAACTAACTTCCATGGGCCAAATCCAAACTCTGACTACCAAGCTGTATCCAATATTGAAAGGCATAAATACCAAAAAGGATGAAGGCCCACTGAGAACAGCCACACATTGGCCCACTGAACACAAACACCTTTGGTCTACTGGGCATACCTCAGGTCCACCCAAAAGTCCATTAATGATGTTGTTGCCCAGAAGGAGTGAGTGGATACTTATTAATCACAATGAAGGTCCACATCTTTTCGATGTGGGATGAGGGATATCACTCTAGGTCTAGTAAATTAAGAACAACAAACATATAATACAAGGTTGCATGCCAGTGCATAGCAACTTTACCTTTTCAAAAAACTGGAACTGATATTTCTAATTCTTGTTCTTGGGTATCGGATACTGAGTGTGGATCTCACATTTGTTTAAATGTGCATGGACTAAAGAATAGAAAGCAACTCAAAGAAGGTGAAGTAGACGTACGTGTGGGGAATGGAGAAAGAGTTGCTGCATTAGCCATAGGGACTTATGAAATCACTTTACCTGGTGGACTAGATCTTGTTTTGAACAATTGTTTTTATGTTCCGGATTTGAGTAGGAATATTATTTCTGTTTCTTGTTTGGATAATGAAGGATATATGTTTCTTATTGAGAATAAGAAGTTTTCTATTTATTTAAATGATATGCTTTATTGTATTGCAAATTCATTTAATGGCCTTTATATCCTTGATGTTGAGAAACAAAATGATGTTGAGGTTATCTATAATGTAAATAAGAAATCTAAACCAAATGATGTGAACAACACATTCATGTGGCATTGCCGGCTTGGTCATATAAATGAGAAACATATTTCTAAACTCCATAAAGATGGACTTTTAGACTCATATGATTATGAATCATATGAGGTATGTGAATCTTGTTTATTGGGTAAAATGATCAAACCACCCTTCACTAAGAGTAGTGAAAGGGCTAGTGATTTATTGGCCCTAGTACATTCAGATGTATGTGGACCATTAAATAGCATTGCTAGAGGAGGATTTTGGTATTTCATTACATTCACTGATGACTTATCCAGAAAATGAGTCCTCACTAACACAGTAAGGAGAAATAAGTTTCACAAACAACTACACAGTCATACTCCGGCCAGAGGATAATAAAACTATGTAATCCCTCCCCATCATCTGGCATATGGACTTCATCGCACAAGATGAACAAAGGCAATAGCAAAAGCAGGCATTAGGCTCACGTGGAGAAAGGAAACTTCCTCCAAGTAGCACATCTCCATGGATATAGATAAACAAAAAATGAAAAGAAATAAAATGTTCCACATAGCTTCAAGAAGTAGCAAGCAAACCATCCGAAGAATGCAGTGGTGCTTACTTGAAGAGGAGATAAAACAGCCACAAACCTATACCTTTTAGCGACCAACTTCTCTCTATCAGGGAAGCCTTACCAAGATGTCCTATTGACCCAAATCCATTTAAATTATTCTGTGAGGAGAGTGATTAGAGAATGAAAATTACCATAAGTTCACTGTCTGGCTCAAGATAGAGAAGGGAAGCCAACTGTTCGCCAATTGAGGGCTCTAGCTCCTGACAATCTCTGCTTATCTGCAAAAAAAAAAAAAAAAAAAAAAAAAAAACAGATAAGTATCTATAAGTCACTTGAACCAAGGAAACATGACTCATATTCACCAGTGCTGAAGATAATAGGATAAGCAAAATAAGCAGTATCTTCTTGTAAGAAGTTTTAGTTTTATACTCAGAATATACACATATTTGACTCTTAATCCTGACATGCCCATATACCAGCCGTATTACAACTATAGGCTTTCCTATTTGTACAGAAAAACGATGTATATACAGTCAATATTATTGAGCTTTTTGCACTGAAGACCACACAAAGGCTTTACTTTAAAATGAACTCTCAGTCTCACCTTCCAGAAAAACGATGACAAGGGAAATGGAGAAGGAACCAGCGAGCAAATCAAATGAGTTAAGAACGATCTACAAGAAAAAGCTCTGGAACTCTCCACTTCTCACACACAAGAATCCATATCAGAAGAACAACGAGTGTGAAAAATGGATTGAAGAAGAGCAGCCACATCAATAGCGTATCTATCATCAATTTTAAGTTAATGTCAAATTCATATCGCTTATAGTAATGGTCTTTTCACACTCGCATCAAAGCTTTAACGCTTACGCACAGAGAGTACAACCACAAAATCCAGTATTCGATAATACCCTTAAATCCCAATCAAAGCAGTCCTAATGTGAGTGTCAACGCAGAGAGATCATGTTGAACCAATGAACTAGGAAATAAAATTTAGAAACTGCTATAAGGAAGACTCAAAACACCATTGATAATAAAAGTTTATCATCCTCTGAAGACCGTAGACCGCTATACATATTTGTCTCATGATAGCTGAAAAGGAGATAATAATAAATCATACAGATCATTTTTTTAAGTATAAATCATACAGATCATTATCATGAGGTGAGGAAATTAGATTTAGAAACCGCTATCAAGAAGATCAAAATTCCATTAATAACACTCCCTCCGTCCTATAATGATAGTCTCATTTGACTATTCAATCATGTTTATAATCGATTTGTATTTCCACTACTATCCTTAATGAGGTATATTTATTACTCCATTACTCCCTAATTTACCTTGGTTGACCCCCATCCTCTCCTCTCTCCCTCTTCTTTCTTGGTTGGCTATTTTGGAAGTGCAATGGTCTTAACCTAACAACTATGGAAATTGGACTACATTTTTGGGACAAACGAAAATGGTAAATGGGATGGAGGGAGTACGAGTTTATCACCCTCTGAAGACCGGAGACCTTTGTACAGATTTGTCTCATCACAGCTAAGGAGGAAATAACCATAGATGACGTGGATCATAAAGTGAGGAAATACTTCCCCAGAAGTCATGTAAAATTTTAGAAATCATGCTAGACTTTAAATCATGCAACTCCTTCATAAGCCTGAGAAAAATCGAACAGAGATATCAAATCCTTACACTTCAAACCAACTCGTCTTTGAAATTAATCTTCAGATCGAAGGCTAATCTGAAGAGTGTCATTTGTGCATATCTAAAACATTGGGAATATTTGGCATTGGCAGATCCTCACGTAAATAAAATACAGAAGTAATTTTATCCTCTTCAAATATCCATACTGTTCATACCTCTTCAGTTTCAGCTTATGATGTGTACCAGCCAAGAACCCCCTTCCGTAGGAGTACCATATTCATATCAGAGTCTCAAAAACCTTAAGCTTGCTTATATGCTGCTTCTTAATAATTTTGCATTAGACTACAGAACTTATGTTTTGCTTCAGGCTGAACTTCTTGCACTTGTTCAACCATGGTCTCAGCTCGACACTTACTCCTGGGATAATCGAACAAAATGGAAAGCATGCCAGGGCAGTGATGCAGAGACTATTGCAAAAGGTGAGTGGTGGATTCACTTAAAATATACAATCAACCTTGGGTCCACTTGGCACCACTCACTAGCCACACTGAGCACAAGCATCCTGGGTCCACTTGGTTTCCCACAGGCACAGGCACAGGCTCACCCAAAGTCTATGAATGGTGTTGGTGTTTAGTGTTTAGTGAGTGGTGCTTATGTAGCAGACCGAGTCCTAGGTCGTCACAAATGGTATTAGAACGGAACCCCGACTGTAAGGTTTGCGAGCTCGCCCGGGGGTCTTGGTATTTGATTGGGTCTTGCCAGGGACATCAAGAACTTGAGTGGGAAGATTGTGATATCCCTCATGCCACATCGAAAAGATGTGGACTTTGATTGTGATAGATAAGTTACCACCCATTACCTCAACTCTAAGCACCAACATCAACTATGGACTTTTGGGTGGTAAGCCAAGTGGACCCAAAGTGTTTATGCTCAGGGGCCAGTGAGTGGTGCGTATGTAGCGGACCATGTTTTGGGCTCGGGTCGTTACACCTTTGTCTTTTCTCTACATTCTACACATACTACAGATCAGATTTAAATAGGTTTTGTACACTACTTGTTTTGGTCAATAACTAGCAAGTGTGTTATCCTACTATAGTTTGAAGGGGTAGCAAACATCAGCACATGGTTTACCAAAAATCACACAATCAAAAGTAATGGACTTAGACACCCTATAAATGTACAAACTCCCCAAATAGGAGTAATAACTTATCTTCATTGGACCAGATTCACATGCCTTCTAAGTATTTCCTAAGAATGAACTAATTCTAGAATGCTTAGTCACCAAAATATCCATGAAACAAGAATAAAATTTCAGTCTAACTACGACGGGCAAAAAAACATTGCTTTGATTGTTAATATATAGTTGTAAGCAAGTCTCAAGTAGGAGGAAGTAAACCAACCCATGACGAGAAAAAAGCATTAGAAACGATGCATTCACTTAAAATAAACAATCAACTTCCCTCACATAAACGTCAAGAAATAAAAACATGGACAAATTTTTTCAACAGCTGACTAAAGCATGAGGTCTCCAGAAACCTATCTTCATCTATATAAAAGTCAAAATGCCTACAGCTCCCCTCCTACTGAAAACACAACGAATTAGAAACCATGAAGCACCCCCAATCATCCTTCCCCCCAACAGGTAAGAAGATAATCACAGATCTGAAGCACTGAACCAAAAAGCTACCACATGGGAATATATACAGCAGTTTTTGGAGGCTGTTTTGTGTTTTAGTTGCAATAAAGTCTTCCAATAATATGCATCATCTGGCATGGCAAAAATTTTCTAATAATACGCTTCACTTTGAAAATGCAAGGAAGTCATTCAGTACTAACTGTAAAATAATTAAATGATTGATCTATCACATTTATATATTTCATTTGAGAAAGAGAAGAATTGTTGGTTATTTCTACCTAAGAGCAATATCAATTGTAGGAAATAAATACAAACAAATGATGTCAGAAATAAGCAAAGATTATGGCCAGAATTACCTTCACAGGTAAGTTCTCATTGTATGGATTCCTCAAATGGCGAGTTTTGTGGAAAGACAGTTCACAGAGCTGCATGAAAGACACTGCTATTAGTTATTTTAGAGGATTTTTTCAGTTTAGAGCTTTAGAAGAACCAGATAAAGTCATGCAGTTTACTATTACACACTGGAAGAAAAAAAATCAGGCCGAACAACAGAAAACCAGTATTTAATAGCAGGCTTTGTAGCATATTGCGTAGTTTATGGCCTGAGGCTTAAAGAAAGTGCACTTGCGGTGAGTGGGTTAAAGTTAATGTGTTTCAAGCCATAAGTTGCATACAACTCCTCTGATAAATAAGAAAAAACTGTCATGAGCACCAAAAATAGAGCTCATTATAACTTGTTCAAAACTTGTGTTTCATTACCAAACATACAAATTTTCAAAGGGATTTTTACCAATAAGTCCTTGAGATAGGGTGAAATTTACCAATGAAAACACAACATTTCATATTCTACCTTAGGATCCCTGAGTTGAAATCGATTTTACCAATAAATCCCTCACCCCTTTTATGTTATCTTGTGATGTTCAATCTACCCCCATATTTCTCTCTACAAACTTGGCTGAGGGAACAAATTCCACCGCCGAGTATTTACCTTCCTTAACGACCACGCTTCAACATAGAGCTGACAACAGAAGTCATTTATGCTTACAGAAATCAGGTTTTATTTCTTACTTTTTAGATTATTATGAACTGCAAACTGTAAATTCAGCAAGTTTTCCAGCTAATTGTTAAATTTGGACACCATTTTGTAAATGAAAGTAGTATTGCCTTACGTGTTCGTCATTCTACCTGAACTATTTGTACTTCGTTACAGGGAGGTTTTGATATGATTTGTAGTGGCAGGGACAAGATTGAAACCCCCGAACAGGTGATTTTTGGAAGTATATTAATTTTCTTTCATTAAACTAAGTTCAATTCGTTGGTATTCAATTAGTGGCTTCTTATTGGACTCGTAGTTACATAATTTGTGCTATTGCTAAGATATATGTGCTGGTTACTGAAGATGACATGTATTACAGTTTGACCAAGCTGCAGAAACAGCATTGAAGCTTGATCTGGATGGGCTTGCTGTCATTGGCGGGGATGACTCTAATGCAAATGCTTGTCTTCTTGCTGAAAATTTAGGTGCGTTATCTTTCTCCAATGACCTCGTCGCCGGCGATAACCACCACAATCACCTGAAACCCCAACTGAAAACCAGTTCTCGCCGCCAAATGAGGCCGCCGCGCGGTAAGCAGATCAATATCAACGCTATGGCACGGAAGATCGATGTAGACAATCGAATTCCTCTTCGTAATTATTACAAAATAGCTGATAATCTCCTCAAACAGGTGCGCTGTTAAAACTCCTCTAGATAAATTGCATTTCAATTTCGTGATTGGGCTAAAAGAACACTTTTTTTTTTCGTCAACTACTACGAGCTAATTATCAATTTTGGTATATTAGCCGATATTTATTGAGTTAAAGCTGATTAGCTTAGTGTTTAGGTATGGGTTTTGACCTTAGTGAAAAATGAAAAATGACAAAAATTTGAAATCACACAACTATGAAATCAAACTAACTAGAGGTGTGAAAAATTGATAAATGAATATCTTAGTTTTAGACAACTGCGAAAATTTGATAAATGAATATCTCAGTTTTACACAACTGTGAAATCACACAAGTGTGAAATCACAACACTGTGAAATACACAACTGTCAAATCACACAACTGTGAAATCAATTGAGTAATAATTTTACAAGTGAAAAATGAGAAATAACACAACTGTGTAATCATACAACTTTGAAATCAATTAAGAAACTATTTTACAAGTGAAACATGAAAAATGACATAATTGTGAAATCACACAACTATGTAATGATACAATTGTGAAATCACTTGAGAAATGATTTTACAAGTGAAAAATGAAAAATGACACAACTGTGAAATTACATAACTGTGTAATCATACTACTATGAAATCACATAACTGTGTAATCATACAACTATGAAATCAATTGAGAAATGATTTTACAAGTGAAAAATGACACAACTGTGTAATCAAACAGCTGTGAAATCACACAACTATATAATCATACAACTGTGAAATCATTGTGCAATGAAAAACAATTTTTTCAATTTTTTACAAGTGAAAAATGAAATTCTTATTTTTTTAAATTTGATTCATATCTTGAATATACTTGTTTGATTCATTTTAACGATACGATTAATAAGGTGGTTTCAGATTATTTTTTCGATTTTTAGATTTTAAGATATTGCATTTTAAAATTTTGAGGGGAAATCAATTTATTATAATTGTGAAATCACATAACTGTGAAATCACACAATTGTGAAAAATAGAGTGACATGGGCAAAATGGTTCAGAGACTTATTGGCGAGATTTGAAAATGTCAAGTCCTTAGAAAAAAAAAGGTAGTATTCATTTGGCTAAAGGACTTATTGGTCAAAGCCTCATTTTCAAAAGGGCCCCTGACTCTAAACCTCCCTTTTGTTTTTTTCTATCATATTTTATACAGCATGATTAAAAGATTTGTGTAGTTCTAGCACAAACTAGGGCACACAAAAGAATAGCAGACAGAGAGACCAACAAAATAGCAGCGAGTTCCAGAAGCTGACAGACTGAGGTAACTTCAAGTAGCAGCAGTTGAGATTCGGAAGGGAATTCTAAAGAAAAGGAGGTGATCAGCTTTGCGTTTAACTTCACCATGTTTAACCCTGCCTGTCAAATAAAATTCCTCACTACGTATCTATTCAACCTCTATAATAAATTAAACCGCCACTTGAAAGATGCCACCCTTTTTTCAAATAAAAGAAGATTTATTAGAAGAGAGAATAAAGTACAAAGAGTAGAGGACAAGGTGTCCTCTTAAGACTAAAAAGAGAAAAAAATATATAAAGTAGTCTAACGAACTACAAAAGCCAGACAAATGTCAAGTAGCTCTCCGGTCTCTACACAAGTCTGTCCTAGATAATCCTCGATAAACTCTCACAACCGAAGCCCACAAGGAAGCAAGATCTACAATCCTCTCCTTGAGTAGAAGAAAAGATAAAGATTTATTCTCGAAAATTCTAGCATTCCGTTCCATCCATATACACCACAATGTCACAAATACCCCACACTTCCATCATCTACTAGCATCACTTTCCTTACCAAATCCCCAAGTTCGAATTTGAAACTATGATAGTGCAAACCCAACTCTCCCCCAATATAGAGAACATCTCACACCAAAGTCTCCAAGAGACTGAACAATGCAAGAAGTAATGATCATGACACTAGCTTTGACTAGAGCTAGTCACACAAAGATGCCACCCTAATGTAAACCTTGAAAGTCCCTTTGCCCTAACCCACTTCAATCTAGATTTCTAGCGCCAGTTGTCGTCCCTCCTTAACAACATCTCCTCAGAGTCATTCTTGAGGGAACCCATCCTCTCTATAATCCTTCTAATATTGTGCACTTGATGAACTTACGAAAGTAGAATGTTTCCTTTCGCGAAGGAAAAAGAACTTGGAGATGAAAAAAATTGTTTGTGTATGGCATACGCTGTTGCAAACCAAACATGCTTGAAGGAAAAACAGACGAACCCCTATAGGGCACTTATGCGCCACTAGCAAAAGGAAAAGAAGCTTTGCAAATATTATAGGGTTGCACATTAATGGGAAGTCTAAAAAAAGAAATTCATATATGGTTTCTTCCATATCCAATTAAGTGCCTGATGGAGAATATAAAGGAATCTGAAGGAAATGTGAAAAATAAGATATGAAGATGATTTTTTATAGAAAGATATGAAGATGATATTAACAACAACAACAACAACAACAACAAAGCCTTAGTCCCAAAATAATTTGGGGTCGGCTAACATGAATCCTCATATGTTATCGTGAAAAAAAAAAAAAAAAAAAAAAAAATTAAAAAATTAAATTAAAAAAAAATTAAAAAAAAATAAATAAATAAATAAAAAATCAAAAAAAAAAAAATCAAAAAAATCAAAAAAAAAAAAAAAAAAAAAAATCAAAAAAAAATCAAAAAAATAAAAAATCAACCCCCACATGGATTTTTGCCCTCCACTCCGGCCTCTTCAACACCATACTTTCATCCACTCCAAGTAAATTCATATCATTGTCAATTACTCTAATCCAAGTTTGTTTGGGTCTTCCCCTACCCCTCGCCATTTTATCATTTCTCCACTGTTAGGCCTCTAACCTGGTGCATCGCTCGGTCTCCTTCTCACATGTCCAAACCACCGTAGACGATTTTCCCTCATTTTATCCTCGATGGGCGCAACTCCTACTTTACCTCTGATCGCCTCATTCCCAACCGATCTTTTCTTGTATGACTGCACATCCATCGAAGCATACGCATCTCCGCCACATTCATCTTATGCACGCGTGACCATTTGTTTCACCCCTTGACATTCGGTGCGAGTAAAGCAATGCGGCCTAATTGCCGTGCGGTAGAATTTTCCCTTTAATCTATTGGGCATGCCGCGATCACATAGAAACCCTGTAGCACTCTTCCACTTCAACCAACCTGCTTTAATCCTATGAGCCACATCTCCATCTAATTCTCCATCCTTTTGGATAATGGATCCAAGATAGCGAAAAAAACTCAGAAGCTTGGATAATATTTCCATCAAATGTGACCGCCCTGCCTCCATACTTCCAACTCTGCTAAACTTGCACTCCAAATATTCGGTCTTGCTTACGCTAATCGAAAACCTCGAGATTCCAAAGTGTGTCTCCACAACTCCAATTTACTTTCAACACCCTCTCTTGTCTCATCAATCGGCACAATATCATCTGCGAGCAGCATACACTTTGGTATATCATCTTGGGTGACCTCGTCAATTCGTCCGTTATCAAAGCAAAAGAAAGGGGCTAAGTGCGGAACCTTGATGCGCTCCAATCTTTATAGGGAACTCTTCAGTCTTTCCAACACTAGTGCGTACACAAGTACTAACTCCATTATACATGTCCTCGATAATATCAATATATTTCTTTGAAACACCCTTCTTTGCTAATGCCCACCAAAGTACCTCTCTTGGCACTTTATCGTATGCCTTCTCCAAATCAATGAAAACCATATGCAAATCTTTCTTTTGATCCCGATATTTCTCCGTGGTTTGTCTCATAAGATATATTGCCTCCATAGTCGATCTTCTGGCATAAACCCAAATTGGTTATCCGAAATATCCACAATTTTTCGACCTTTGTGCAATCACTCTTTCCCAGTTTCATAGTATGGCTCATTAGTTTGATCCCAGATAGTTAGCACAATCTTGGACATCACCTTTATTCTTATACAAAGGGATCGAGTACTCTTCCGCCACTCCATGGCATTGTGTTAACTCTCCATATCTTGTTAAATAGCGTTGTTAACCAATCTACTCCCTCTCCCCGAAACATCTCCAAACCTCGGTTGGTATACCATCCGGTCAGCGGCTTTCTTCAATCTCATCTTTTTCATTGCCATTTCCACTTCACTCTTTCGAATTCTCCGCATAAAATCTCGATTAACCATACTCGAAGAGATATTTAAATCTCCAACATCCTGCTCTTGACCGCCGTTGAACAAGTTATCAAAGTACGAACTCCATCTATCTTTTATCTCTTTATCCCAGACTAAAACTCTTTGATCTACATCCTTCGCACATTTAACCGTCCCGATATCTCGTGTCCTCTTATCCCTCATACGAGCGAGTACGTAAATGTCCTTTTCCCCTTCTTTTGTATCCAACTTATCATAAAGTTTCGATTCACCTTTGCTCTTGCGTCTCTTCTTTGCTTTCTTAGCATCTCTTCTTGCTTCCTTATACTTCTCATAGTTCTCGTCGCTCCTACATTTCCCCGATAATTTGTAGCATTCTCGCTTGCCCTTTATTGCTTGTTTTACTTCCTCGTTCCACCATGATGTGTCCTTACTTGGTGGCCCATTTCCTCTAGATTCTCCAAGGACTTCTTTCGCCACCTCCTTTATGGTATGTACCATCTTAGTCCAAGTCGAATCTATATCCATATCCTCCATATTATCCGCCCAAATACCGGTATCGACCATCTTAGCTACAAATTTCGGTTGATTTTCCCCTTGAAGTCTCCGCCACTTGATTAGGGTCTACCCGTAATTTTCTCTTCCTCGAAATTCTCTTACTTGAAAATCGAAGTACCACCAGTCTATGTTGAGTTCTGTGCTCTCACCGGAACAACCTTGCAATCTGTATAACTCTTTCTACAAGTATTTCTTACTAAGAAGAAGTCAATCCGACTCGCATTACCTCCACTCCTATAGGACACCAAGTGAGATTCTCTCTTCTTGAACCAAGTGTTCATTATACTCAAGTCATATGCCAACGCAAAGTCCAGGATACTATTTCCTGCTTCATTCCTCTCTCCAAAACCAAAACCTCCATGTATGCTCTCAAAGCCATATCGACTAGACCCCACATGTCCGTTCGGATCACCACCAATCACTAATTTCTCACCACTAGGTACTCGTTGCACTACCTCCTCCAAATCTTCCCGAACAGCTTGTTTAATAGATGCATCCAACCCTACTTGTGGTGCGTAGGCGGAAATAATAGTTATAATCTCATCACGTATCACCGCTTTAATGCCCATAATTCGATCACTCTTCCCGTACACTTCCACCACATCATTAATATACTCCTTATCAATAATGATACCCACTCCATTTCTACCCTTATCCTTTCACGAGTACCAAAGCTTAAAACCCCAAGGCGATATTTCTTTTGCTTTCTCTCCAACCCACTTAGTTTCACGTAAACACGTTATGTGAATCTTCCTTCTCCTCATAACTTCCACCACCTCTGCTGATCTCCTGTCGATGATCCAATGTTCCAAGTTCCAAAGCGCATCCCACTACCCTTACACCTACCATGGACTAGCTTCTTACCCGCGCTCGTCCGCAATGCGGGAACCCTTGCATATTTGACACCACCCCGTGCGAAGAGATGGCGCGTCGCTTCCGGCGACGACCTAGCAACCTTTGCATACTTATCCACTACACCTGTGTCTTTGAAGCGTAGCGCACCCTTGCATATTTGACACCACTCCCGGGCGAAGAGATGGCGCGTCGCTTCCGGGCGACGACCTAGCAACCTTTGCATACTTATCACTACACCCAGGTCTTTGAAGTGTAGCGCGTCGCTGCTGAGGAAACGCCCCAACGATATTCATAATCCGATTCATGTCATGTTAATGTGACAAATTTTTACGCTGGCTGTCACATGCCTACCGCAACCCTCGCCCTTTTGCTTTCTCGCCCTTTATCCTAACATGAACATGAAATTTTATAGTGAGCACTAGATAGAGAAAAACATGTTCGAGCTCCCTCTGTACAATGAGACAAACTGAGATATTCACAATATTTCCAATAACTTCTCAGCATGAACAAAACCAAAACATACTTTCTAACTGGGCATAAACTAGAGTGAAATCCAAACCACATCATAGAACACCTCATGAGTTAGTTTTCATGTAAAAATGCAAAATCAAACATGAAAAAGAAAAAGAAAAAGAAAAGAGAATGGACTCATCATACAAAACTTTCTTCGGAAAAGTTCTTACACCACCAATCATTATCTCAAACTTATGTCAGTAAGTTACCACATCAGGACAAAAAAATATTATTTGCAATAACGAAGACTAATGCTTAACAAGGAAAAAAACATATACTATACCTTTAGCCATTTGACACAGAAATTCCTTCCATAATGTACAGATCCATGTGCAGACTTCCAATTCCCGCCACTGACAGATCCCCCAATTTTAGACATCATCTTTGCACACCCCTATGAAGAGAAAAAACCAAACGAAAACAATGGGGTTCCACCTGGCGTAAAGCGGCTTCGAGCCATGTCAAATCTGATAATCTATAAACGCAAATACGCAATTGTAAGATACTCAACCTACCTGAAAATTTTGAGTCCGATTCACTGAAAAGATCAAAATAACATTTTCTACAGAATCAAAAGCCTCATTTAGTTTAGCTTCATTGCTCCTTTGCGTAGCCCACACTCCTTGTTGTACCGACAATTCCAAATTCTCACGGTTGCAACTTTTGACGATAAAATACCTAATTGTTCATTAAAAATTTGGGGGAAAGAGAGTTTGTTACAAGCAAGAAAACAACCAAGAAAAGAAGGTTGAGTTACAGCGGGAAGAAACTATGCTTATTACTTGAAATCAGGAATAATTCTAACATTTACAAAGTGCAAAGTAAATTGTACTACAGAATTCCAAGTCAGAGATGAATTTGATGCATTGACAAACTTATTTGCATACTTCTCGCAGAAGAAATGAAGTTGCAGGTCAAAATTCTCAATGTCTTTCTGTTTTTAAGTAAACCCCAACACTGGCGAACGGGATGATCATTATGCAATCTTACGTTCCACATACACGATCTAATGAAGTGATAATTAAACCTCATTTAAGGATGGTGATGCAAATAAAAATAAGTTGTTAAAATGTTTGAATAGTCAAATGGGAATGTCATTATGGGACGGAGGGAGTATTCTAATATTCTACTCAAGAATATTTTCACAAACAATACATATACCTCAGGTAACAATTAAACAGATGAATAACAATTTATATAAGAAACACAGCTTCTAACCTCTGATGCTCGGACTCTTTGGTTTACCTCGCCGTACCCGTGTCGGACACTCCTATTTAGTCTTGTTGACAAGGGTCCGGCGGGGTAATTCAAAGAGTCCGAGCATCATAGCTTCTAACACAGAGTAACTATGCAAACTCAGTACCTTGTATCCAATATCATCTTTAACTAGTAGGATTGTAATCTATAATAATAGAGCATGAAAACAGGTGTAAAACCATACACACAGCATATATGACCCTAAACTAAAGAGGCCAAGAAGATAAGTCATATGGCAAAGGTCAGTACATCAATCAAGCACTAAGAATAGTGGAGCAACCAAAACAGGTCAAAAAACTATGCCTCCCTACTCTCCTTAGAGATTACTTCTAATATGTCAACTCCAAAAATGCCTCATACCACCCAAAAGAAGAAGTTCAGTATCAATGCAGCAGCTTCTGTACGGACGATCCCTCGTCATCTCTTCATCTTGCATGAAGGGAAGGTAACCACAGTGAGTGCAGCCATTCTAGTTATGTCATCTCCATGATCTACTGGCAGCCTATTGTGAAGTTCCTCCTGTATCTAAAGGGAGCTCCATGCTGTGGTAACTTTATTGATGTCCTCGCACATAAAGCTGGGGGAAACTGTAATGCTGACTGGGCTGGCTGACCTTGAGAATAGAAAGTCTACCACAGGGCATCACGATTTGTTGGATAACTGACTCAAGATCGCAAAACACGACCTATCTACCCAAAGCCATATGAGGATAACAATATTAACAACTTCCAGCAATGAACTAGCACACGTTCAGTTCATCGCACTGATCGGCCTCTACGTTGTATGCTGCAACTAAGCTTGTGCATTTTAAGGCGCACTCAAATGACAAATCCCCACATGCTAGTCAGTTTAAGAATGTATGCAGTAATTTAAGATGAGAATTTCTAATTTGCACTACTTTTTCCCTTGATGAAAATAAAAGGCAATAATGAAGAAAAAAGAACATGAGCAAATGTATACATATAATGAGTAGTGTAGAAAGTGAGCAAAGAAAAAGCTAATTACAAATTATATGAGGATAAACCTCTAAAATTATGTCCACGATTAAGTACAAGAATTGATTTATATGACCTAATTGAAAGCCTGAGATCTCTGAACACACCTAGATATTCCTTGAGGCAGAGGTATAGCAGCCGCCTGATTTGCTTGATTTTGCTGGCCATTGGGAGGATTTTGTACTGGGGCTTGGTCTGCCTGGCTCACTTGTTGTTGGGGCTGCTGAACTTGTTGTTGCTGCTGCTGGGCAGACTGCAAATTTGCAGACTCTGTAACTGTAGGCTTAACCTGATTGAAACCATTGGCGCCTTGTGGAAAATGAGGTCGTTCAGATTGTTGAGAATAATTGGAATTCCTATTTTGGAAAAATCTGTTTGAGTTTCCATAATTAAAGGCAGTTAGTTGCTGAATCTTTTGAAGGACTTCTTCCACTGGAGGGGGAGGTCCTTGTAGCTTTGCATGTCTATAACGGCAATCAGGACCATTTGGACAAAACCCCAATTTGTACCTGAAATGTGAACTACCAACCATCAGTAAATCCTAAGATGCTCCGAGAATTCTACTGTAACAAGCATTAAAAAACATGGACAAGGCTTACTAATCACAAAAAAAAATTGAAAGTTTCAAGTGTGAATGAAATTCAAAGAGCAGACAAGTAACAATCTAAGTGGAAAATGCAGTACGGAGAACTCAATAGGTTTCAGGTACGCTATCGAAAATCTTTTTCAGAAGTAGGTATTGCTCCATCTACTACTTTGTGAGGTTCAAGTTTGGTTTTAGGAAATATGAAGCAACTGATACTCCTCCTGAGATCACCTTGCTCTGTTAAGGTTCACTACAGCTACTACACAAGCAAACCACTAAAAAGCTTCTGGCTTACCATTTAAGGCAAACCATATCGGATCCGAGCGTCATATCAACAAATGCATGAAACTAAATCTTGAGTCCTATCATAGAAATCAATACTGACGCAGAAGCTCTGAAACTTCTAACTTTTTGCTAGAAGTGAATGCCTGAATCGAAAACGATAAAAACTGACTTCCCAAATGCATTTATTCACAGATGAAACATTAATCTGCTTAAAACAACTATCTATAGTAATCATTTTAGTATGGGTCTGATAGGAATTTGTATTCCATATGGCCTTGTATATAATATGTAGAAGTTAATAAATAGGAGTTTTAGTGAGAAAGGTATTTGAATAGAACAAGACTACAAGAAGAACAATGACAAATCCATCAAGAAAACAAAGAGCAAAAGTAAAGCCTCAATACAACATAGAATGGAAAAGCAAAGCATTCCCGTATCTTTAAATGATCGAGAGGGGAACTCCTCCCCCCCCCACACACACACACAAATGACAGGTGCCTATTGCCAATGACCAAAGAAAAGCAAGGATAATTCACCCCATCCCATCGAGGGACCTGGCAGGCTCTGACTGTTAACAACTGTAAGATTGGAGCAGCGGTCAGGCACGTAGCTGCCACGGATCCGCACCGCCAAGGCTATAGAAATAAGCCACCGTGGAACTCATCAGCATAGTATAGCCCCTACATGGGCCTTCAAAAGAAACGGCCAAGACAACACACACACAAGTGGAACAGGTTGTGCGAGGCTGTAACATGCAATATGTATATCCCGCATACTGGGACTGGGAAGTTATTAACAGGAGGGTGAAATATAGAGTTTAGAGACGTCGTCCAATAGCATGGGCACATCTAGCTTAGGCGTTTCCCCTACACATGGTTCACCTGGAGACACGCAATGGCCTCTAGTACACTCGCATGGACAAGCCAACAAAGAGACGGACAACACGTGAGTCCTCAATAACTGTCTGTCGCACCCCTCGATTCATTTACGAGGGGTTAAAGATATATGATCCCCTCCTCATTTAGCAGTCCTTACCCATGTCGAGCTAGTCAACATTCCCACTACTTTTATTGATCTTTAGTGCATAGTTGTCAAAGCCTCAAAGGCGACCGCCCACCTCGCCTTTTTGGCGCCTTTGGGGGTCGGTCGCCTTTTTGTAACCAGGCAGGCGGATGTACGCATTTCTTCACGAGGCGTTCACCTTGCTCACCTTTTTGCCGCCCGCCTCTCGCATTTCTGCATTTTTTTCCAGTGGGGGGGGGGTTTAAATTTTCATTTGCATTTTGCATGACTTTAGAACTTGATTTATTATCTCGATAATGTTTAAGGGTTTAAGTTTATTTCACTTGCTTGAACTAGTACTTATTTTGTTAATTTGAACGTCGTACTTTTAATTCATGCGCCTTTTGTGTTAGAATTCTTAAAATTGAGGTTTGAACTATATTAGAATGTTATTATATGTGAAATTGTGAAATGTATTTAATGTTTTATTCTTGTTCAGGACACGTTTTGTGCTTTATTTATGTGTTGCATGAATATAGATATACTAGTAAAAGCCCGTGTCCGATGACACATTTTTTTATTTTATTTTTAATTTAAAAAAATAAAAATTAAAGGGCAAAATGGGAAAGGGACAACTTAGTGAGGGCAAAATGGGAAATTCGGCAGATGGAACTGTTCATAGTACTGTAGATAGTGGAGGTGTGATTTATACTATAGATATTTTCGATTTTTTACTATTTTTTGTTCTGTTTTCCTCCTTGCTCACCTTTTTGCCGCCCGCCACTTGCCTCGCCTTTTCCAATTACATCTCGCCCACCTCTCGCCTTTGACAACTATACTTTAGTGACACTTGGGCGTAACACCAGTGGCATGCCAGGTACTTTTAGCTGGAAATCCCAGCTCCACAAAATTTGGATCAAACATGCTCCATAATCTCCATATTTATGATCTCACAAAAAGTGGAGTCCCTAGAAAAAGACATCATTCCCATCCCCCAAATATAACATGGATATGTGAGCAAAGCTAAAGAATTCGTTGAGAAAAACAAACTATCGCAAGGTATCATTCGCCCATCTCTTACCAAGACCACATACGAGCATCAACCCCTACCCTTAATCACCTAAGGGGAAAAAACAACGATAGGAATGGTGAAATGGACATCCAAGGACTTATTTAAGTGATGTAAAAGTGCATGCTAGCATCCCACCCATTCTAGTGCATTCTACAATTTGCTCTTGATCCTTTATGCAACTGGACTATTGATAGAGAGATTAAGGGCGGGATGCTAAAGTTGTTTAATTTTTGGTTGAACGGGGTGGTGCCGGAGACTAGAGATATTGTTTCATATTTTCAGGAGTTGGCATGTAAAAAACTTTTCTGCAAGATTATGATGGCTTATTTTGGTAGACTATTGATAGAGAGATAAAGGGTGGGATGCTAAAGTTGTTTAATTTTTGGTTGAACGAGGTGGTGCAGGAGACTATATTCATATGGCATCAGCACCACTTATAGCAACAACAAAAAAATAAAACACTCCCCACATTCCCCTCCAAGTTTCCATGCTTGATTTACATCAGCCATCGTTTCATTTCATTACACTTGGTAAGCATTCAGTTAGCTCTTGAAACGTAGCTATACCTATTAAGAACAACGCAAAAAGTACTTAACAAACTAGAAAGAAAGCCACTCATGTCATATATTGCCCAAAATTTATCAATTTGACAAAAAGATCAGTCAGACAAGGACTCGAAATGGTGAGATTACATCGAAATAGCCATCAAGACTAATGGCCTCCAGATCCCTAACTCTAGACAATAATCTTTAACGCGAAAAAGTACAAATTAAGTAAGAAACAACACCAAAAACGCAAAAAGATTGAAAACGTACATGTTACACTCCTTGATATCTTCATTAGTGTGCTTATAAACACAGTCCTGCTCCCGGCATTCTCCATACAATCGAAAAAACCTACAAATTGGCATTCGCGCCTTGTCATACTGGTGAAGGAAACCGCAGGCTTCCCCTTTCATACAAAGGCTTCGGAGCCAGTGACGGCAGACGGTCTGCCGGAAGCTACGGCGACCAGAGAAGTTACCTCCGGCGGAGGAACCGGGATCGGCCACAGAGGCGGTGGGTGGGGCAGAATTATTGTTGACAGCGGCGGCGGAAACATTGTCGGGTTGAATTACTGGTACAGATGCGGTGGGTTGGGTGGGTCCAGTGTCGAGACCTCCTTCGAAGTCGAAGCTTAAACCTCCCTCGCCGTCGTCCATGGATGTATCTCCGGCGTTGATAAAACGAGGGTTTATGACGGAGAGTGAACCTAGATAGATCCGAACTTGAGAATGGCTGCGGGACACACTCGGTTTATTAATCTCGGGACGAAAAGTATAATTTCATGGCACACCCTTGTTTTTTCACAAAATTACATGTTCCCCCTCATATTTGAAAGACATTAGGATGGACTAGTGATGTTTACATTATGCAAGGACAAATTGGTCATTACAAAATATAATAGTATTAGTTTGACTTTTACCTATAGTTTGAATTTATTAAGTAAACTTGATTCAACAAATTATAGAAAAATAGTCCTTCCGTCCCAACATAAGCTTTCCACTTTTGGTTTTGCATGCAAATTAAAAAAATGAGTGGGAAGAAAAAATTTTGTGAGTGTAATTTAAAAATAAGAGAGAGAATGAGTGAAGGGAAGAGTGACATAAACATAGGGTTTGTACTAAAGTGAATTAGCTATTGACAATAGTGAATTCACATTATATATTTCCTTCCAATTATGAAAAAAAATATATTTTATGAAAAAAGATTAATATTTTATGAAAAATAGTTTTGCTATTAATAATAAAAAAGCTATAATAATTGCAAATTAAAAAATGGAAATGATAAAATAGGGTACAAATTTTAGAGAATACTTGTGTCAATTGAAATATGATATTTCAAATTTGTCAATTTAGAGTCTAAACTTACTAGCGTTAGTAAGCTAAGTCTTTTTTTTTTCACAAATTGTTAATAAAATCTAGTTAAATCACAAAGTCCTAAAGAAATGTATTTTGTACATTGAGTGAACACACCTCAATTTATATCTTTGTTTTGACATACACTTGGAAAAAAAAAAAGTATGAAAATTATTTATAACTTAATACCGTTGATAACTTTGGAACCTGAATTCACGATCAGCATATACCCCCAAAATTTTTGGGTCCTAATTTATCATTTACCCTTTTAAAAATATATGCACATTTTAATAAATACTTTTTGAACAAATACATTTGCTGAAATGCTTTGTCCACCTATGACAGATTGAGAAAACAAAAATGAACATGTCAACTACAGGTGAATAAGAAAAATCATAACAGTGAACATTCCTAACTTAAAAAATGAAAGTGAACACGGTGCTACAGTACAGCATGGGTCCAGAACAGAAAAGAGTCGATCCCACATGTTAAATTATTAAAAAAAAAACTTACATATTATCTTTTTAAAGCAAAATACTCCTTATTTGTTAACTTATTAAAAAAATTACACTTGTAACCAATACACAACATTTATACGTATAGATTTACATGCTAGAGAAATGCATTTTACCAAAGATGTAGAAATAATTACTAAATTTGTTGAAGTTTCACCAATCTATGCCCAGTTCTCTTGAGAGGAAAAGATTGTCGATGTACAAAATGACAAGAGCTGATGAAGTAACGTAAGTTTGCATTTGAATCCTCGCAGTTGTCTCTGAAGACAGAAACATAGCAATAATCAAAATGGTAACAAGAAACACAGAATCATGCCAAGGACTCACCTATGAAGTATGCACCAACATGGCAAATATCTAGAAGAGCCATACATATGTGCTTGCAGTTGAAACCAAACCAACAGAGAAAAGATCATACTTCCCTCCGTCCCAAAATGAATGTCCGATTTATTATTTTTTTTCAAATTTGATCTTGATCAAGAGCAAATTATAAAAAAATTTGGTCATTCATTTTGGGACAGAGGTAGTATATATTAACATCGCCAAAACTTCAGGCTTAACCCAAGGTTTAAAGAACAACGCATCAATTGCCTAGCCTGGTCAAAGCCCTAAAATACTGGGCTTGGAACTCAACTTCGCCTACCCAACAACTTTGGGTTGATCAACAATCCTCTTTCACCTATGACTAAACTATTTTTTGACCCGTTCTATTTGTTCGGCAATCATTTGAACCCCAGTACTAATTTTTTCCCCAAACTTAACCTGCATACTATTACTATTTATAATTATCAAAACAAAAACATATCACTGATGTCAAAAAAATAACGTGATTGTACAAGTTGGAAGTAGAAGGGCCTAAATTTTAAAATTGAGTGGTGCCATTTTTTAGAAGCTCTATCACTCTAAAATTAAAAGAACAAAATCCATTTCAAAAGACACACAAAAAAGTAAAATTAAAAGTTCAATCAAAAACAATATCTATCTACACTTACAGACACATCTCGGGATCCAAAAAAATCATCAAAAATAGAAATGAACCAATACCTGTTTAAGATCGAAAGTTTTCAGTACTCCAACCATCAAATACCCAAAATCAACCACAAACAGCAAAAGGGTTGTCCTAAGCAAGTTCGGAAAAGAAGGGATTTTTTTAGGTCACTGGAGCCAGCTCAAAACCCCCATGATCTCCTAGTGAATCAGTCAGAAACCTTAAAAGGCAAGTCTTTGAAGAGAAGGAAAGTAAACAGTACAACACATAAGAAGCAAGGATCTGCCCAAGAAGAAGAAATCGAGGAGGAGAGAAGAAGAGATAGAGAGTGAGCAATGGAAATGAATTTGGAGGTGGAGCTTTGTGGGGTTTGATGTGGAGAAAGGAAGGGAAGAACCGCTAAAAAGGATTTACGTTTTCTTAACTAGATTTGTTCTTTTAATTTGAAAGAGAGAGTGACCTTACTCAAAATTTTACAGTTTTGGCCCCTGTTTCCAAGTTGTACAACCACATAAAAAAGTAACTGGCAATAGCGATATAGGTTTAGTTTGATAATAATAATATATAATTAGCAGGTTAAATTTGGGGGAATAAAGTACAAGGATTCAAGAGATGGTGAGCAAATAGTATGAGGGTAAAAAAAAATAGAGAGGAGAGGTCGAGATGGATTGAAAAGATAAGAGAAATGGTCAAAAAAATGTTATCCATTATTTCCTTCGGCTTTTTGTCAAAAGTTTAAAGGATTCATTGTTAAGCATCTCTGTCCCCAGTTAATAGATTCAGACTGTTTCAGATCCTTGTTCAACTTGCAGCACTTTGACTAGAAAGAAAAATAAAAAATCATAAAGACTGAACTCACCATCTTCATTGAGTTTCTTCAGCAGCTGTGCTTTCGTTGGAAGGGCGTACATCCCTGCAGCAACAGCTTTCCTGATAGCCCATCCATGATAAGGAGCAAATACTTGTGCATAAGCTGTTGATGCTGGATTCTTAAGAGAATTACCCCTGCCAGATAAGAAGTGCATTTTTATACTTGCATAGTGTTCTATAAGAGGAAAAGTAAGGTGCAGATGATTCTTTCTCTGGTTTGAGAAAGAGAAAGGATGCAAAACAGGACAGGGGTGAAAAGTGGAAAATGCTAGACCATTGTGCACATAATCAAATGAACTTCTTTGTTAATATTGGATACTTCTGTTCACTGTTTTTCATGGTTAACAACAATTGTGCGTTTTTCTTTCTACTTCACCTGTACAGTTCTTTTTCTCCTTGCATTCCTAATTGTTCCTAGAATGCTTCAGCCTACTATTTTCACTGCGTGTGTGTGCACATATATAGTCAAGCAAATAAAATTATGCCCAGAATAATGAGCTAACATAGTTGATAACCAGTTATTAAATCTTCTGAAGACCCTGTCTTGTCATGGACCGAGGAATAGTGCTAGATACGGCCGGATACCGGCTTTCGGCGGCATCCAGGGACAGGAGGGATGGAGCTGAAAAGAGGTAGAAGTCGAGCTACAAGGAAAATTCCAGCGGCTACTTATTCGCACATTTGAGAGGCGCTCCTGTGTGCATGTGATTGATTGGCTTGGTCTTATCCCGTCGAGTATGGCCATAGATCTGAGATTATAAGAACATGCGGAAGGATGCCGCTGAAAAGAAGTGGACCAAAGGGGAATTTTAGGAAGAAGATCTTTTAAATCCGATATGCTTATTTCGTATCCCCCCCCCTTTTCTCCGCCAAATACAGATACACCGCCGTGAGCTTTGGTGCCTTCACGTTGGGATTGGTTCTTGTTTGTATACCCTTATTATATATTCTATCGAACTCAGAAAATGTAAAAAAAATAAAATCTACAAATATAGGTCAAAAAAATCATGCAGCTTCTTTGCAAAACGAGGAGAAGTGTGATATTTTTAGTTTTCCCCATCTTAATCAATCAACGAAACAACTGCAGGGAAGGATAGATTGATCTCTAGACAATACAAGTATTGTCTAGTTTCAGATAAAAGGTAAGGAGTTCCGTGTTAATCATTTAATTAGGGGTATTAATGAGAATTTTATTAAAGTGAAGTTTTAGAATGGACTATTCCCAGTGAATGGAGGGATTGATGCAAATGAATCCCCCACCGAGGAAGAAAAGTTATACTATATTTTTAACCCAATTTATCTGCCATGTCTCCCAATAAGAGAATTAGAGCAAAAAAGCCATAGATTCCCAATTTCCAAGCAAATTCACAACGGATTGATTTGAATAAAGCAGCACATTTAGGCAAAATACCCTAACCATTGTCTATGAACTTGAGTGACATTAGCTCAACCTGAAGATGAAACAATAAACATCACCAACTCCATCACGGCAGTTTTGCTCACTTGTTGCCAAACCAACGCTGAAACATCAAAGATGACCGCCAAAGATCTTTAAACCAAAAACACAGGAACCCAACCCTAAAGACAACAACAGCCAGCAGCACCTCACAGAGGTAGGGTACACATAGACATATATGTATACATATCTCGGGTATAAATCTCTATAACCATTTGAGTCATTATATTCAAAAAATCAATTCTTGAAGAAGCATGAATTGTTGCATTTAAAACAAAGAATCAAAGTCATCCTAATCAGTACTGCCAGAAAAGTTCAAACCGATGATGAGTGGTGAGCATAGCTCAACAACACATTTAGCATCACGAGTTAACTACACAAATGCCTAAACCAACTAAGATTAAAAAAGAAACGATTCATTGAGTACGAAGGAGTGGATAAGGGGCATACTCTGAAGAAATAATCTGCTCAAACAGCACCTTAACCATATCCAAACCGCGCTTCACTCTCAAAAGATTCCTAGTATGGCTGCCTGCTCTCTTAACACAATTCTCTTCAATATCCTTATCCATCATCTTCTGCAATGTCAATATCGACTTTGATGCCTCCGAAATATCATCAACCTGCTCATTACCACAATCAATTAAACCAAAGTCCTCTTGCTGTGTTAGAGAAATCCAATTCCAAACCTTCAATTTAAAAATTGTAGTAAAAATAGAATTCCACAGACTTCAAATTGCTCCAATTCCAAATCAAAAAAACTTGGAGTTGAGTTGCCAAACACACCATCTATAAGACTAAATTCCAATCTCTCGAACACACCGAATGGAAAGAAAAGCTTACCTTGGCGACGTAATCAATTTCAGCGAACTTGAAGGCGATACCGAGACAACGGAAGAGAGGGGAAACGAGGGAGCAAGCGTGTGAAAAGGGGGCAATTTCGAGATGATCATCTAGGGATTGGGTATTGACGGAATTGGCTAGGTCTTTGAAAGCGTCTGCTATCTTTCTGAGAGGCTTTACTTCGTCCGCCATTGCAATGGGTCGTGCTTTTCAGAGGATTACCGCAATGACCGACGGATGCAGGCGGATAGATTGATGCTGCTGCTAACTCTCTTCGTTCAAACTTTTTTTTTTTTTTTTATGTTATTCGCCCGGTGAATTTTATTTGCAAGGCACGGTTTATACAAGGCACATGGAAATGACTTAACTGCCCTCGTATATAAAGTAAAACCCTCTCAATTTCTCTCATTTCCTTCAACACCGTTCACCAACTTCTCTTCTCTCTCTCGTAAACGACGCTCATTCCTGAAGTTTGTTCTGTTGATTGTTTTCACTATTTTTTTTTCTAATTTACATTCATTCACGAAGTTTGTTACGTTGATTTAGAGTTTCCCCATTTAGTGTCCGTGGAGCAGGTTCTCCATTTAGGTTACTCGCTTGTCTTCCGAAAATTGGGAAAACCTAGTTAACAAAAATCACCCACCTTCAATTTCATTTGATAATTGATTATTTAAGAAGATTGGTTGAGATTTGTTTATCGATTGTCTTCCGAAAATTGGGTTTGAATTTGTTGTTTAGAATTCCATTGATGAACTGGGTTTGAAATTGAAGTGCGAAATATGTTTCTGGACTGTGATTATTTCGTGTAATTTTACACGAGATGTTTCACAACATTTCGTGTAAAATTACATGAAATGGTTCCAAAAATTTCGTGTATAGGCACACGAAACACAATGGAACAATGTTTAGATTGTTTCGTATGCCTATACACGAAACTGGTCCTTCTATCTCGTATAAAAATACACGAAATAATTGTTAATATTTCGTGTAAATCTACACGAAATAACTTAATACATTTCGTGTATTTTCATACGAAACATATCTGACAACGTCGTGTATAATCACACGAAACGTCCGCGTACAGGAGGGACAGTTTTGTCCATTTTTCGTGCCTTGCAAATAAGGTGCCTTGCAAATAACCACGCCCTATTCGCCCCCGCAATAATATCACCATACGAGAATTGGTTTATTTTTTTATTTTTTTTCACTACTCTCGCCCGCACATAGAAGAGTCTAGAAAATCGTAGGGTCGCTTTTGAAGCGATCGAACTCATGATCACTAGATTGAAATACAGACCCCTAAAATTGTTAAATAAATTAGTATCATTAAATTCATTCCAAAAATTAAAACAAATTCCTCTTTTTCCCTTTATACTTTTTAACCTATTTATCCATTAATTCTCACCCACCTCACCCATTTATACCCATCAACCATTAACTCTCACTCACTCACCCTCATTCACACCCATCAACACTATTTGACTGACTAGTGAGAGAGAGAAATAGATTAGATTTTTGGAATTTTATTTCATTAAATATTTATAGTTTCAATTTTATAATTCTTAGGGTTTAATTTGTTCAAATGTGAACTTAGGGTGGTTCAGCCAGTAGTGGTCAAATTTCGAGATCTGGTAGGCCAGTAGTGGCCGAAAATTTTCAAAATGTCATTCACACCCGGCTAAATTTCTTAAATATTTCATCCGCTCCTTGGCAAACTTTTAGAATATTTTTAAAATATTTCTTGAACAATTATTTACATCTGATTATGTTTGTATTATTTTTGAACAATTATTCATCATTATTAATGTTAGAACATATGTTGCCATGTATGTTGTCCCTAGTGTTGCAAACCAGTGTTGCCACTGGTGTTGCCAAAAGTGTTGTCATTTGGATTTAACAACACCAGAATAGTTACTGCATTTTTCACAAATAATAATGTGTAAATTAATGATTAAATATCAGTTGTTAGTCTGCTATTTGTGAGCTTGAATAGGTCAACAGAAAGTGCCCAGGCGTGACTTACGAGAAGATGAAGAAATTAATATATAAACATGTTGTTTATATGATTAATTAATGACCAAGTAAAAGAGATATTATTTAGCTATTCTGGGGGAGTTCAAAGATAGAGTACAAGGTATCTACAACAGGGGTGTACAAGCAAAAGAAGCCATGAAGACCTAGTCTTCTACAATTGAGGCGAATGGAGCTAAAAATGGGAAAACAAACTTCAAGGCTGTTAGTTGGTTATTTTGAGTAGGCTCCAAGTTTTTTAGGCCTATAAATAGTGCAGTCGATCAGTTAGTGATCATCCAATTCAGAAAACGTAAATCTGCACAAGAAAAGAATTCTACTCTTCAAGTGTTGTCATCAGTGTTGGTAACACTCTGTTCGACACTCGAAAGTTTCACATATATTTTCATATTTTCGTGAGGTTTTGAGTGATTGTATTAAGAGAGAGTTCTTTATTTATTGTTCCTTGAGTTAATGATTATTTATCATTAAGAGAACTTCTTTGACCTTGTATTGAATTATAATATATACTCTCTCCGTCCCAATAATAACTTCACCATTTTGGCCCGACACGCAAATTAAGGGTGAAGAAAATGTTGTGAATCTATCTATATCTTATAACAAGATTGCATTTCATAAATGGAAAAGCCCGCTCAAAAATGTCGCTTTCAATGGCAACAAAAATGGAAAGTATCATTAAGGGTATTTTCGGAAATGCATAATTCATCTTCTTTTTTTTCACTACTCACACACACACACACACTCACACATATTAAAGGAAGGGAGTGTAAAATGTTGTCACAATCAAGGGCAAATTTGTCATTTTTCATTGCTTTGAATAAGACAAAAATTTAGTCTAACAAGAAAAGATGCTTGCTGATGTTAATGTGTGCATGAGCTCCATTTGTTTTATTTGGCAAAGAGAAAATGACACGTATATGTAAAACTTTGACAACTGTATGTATGCACACTCCACGAGAAAACAAAGTACTTGCTCCCTACTCTTTCTTTTCTCTTTATCATTTTTTGTGATTAAAAAAAAGTACTTGCTCCCATTGTTTTGAATAAGACAAATATTTATCAATTTTCATGGATGAATTTTCTATTTTATTGCTTTAACTTGCAAGAGAAGCTCTACATTAGATTAGCTTGCTGAATACATTTTAGATTGTTGACTAGATCATTTTTTAAAAATTTGCATGCGTTTTGATTGGATTAGTCAAAGGTGCACATTTCCCATTGCTTTGAATAAGACAAATATTTATCGATTTCCATGGATGAATTTTCTATTTTATTGCTTTAACTTGCAAGAGAAGCTCTACATTAGATTAGCTTGTTGAATACATTTTAGATTGTTGACTAGATCATTTTTTAAAAATTTGCATGTGTTTTGATTGGATTAGGCAAAGGTGCACATTTTTACATGTTTTCCTTTACTCATTTAAAAGAGTCAGCCTATTTCTTCTTTCTTCTCTCCTTATACTTTCTCAATATTTAAAAAACACACACACACACACAGACACACAGAAACTGAAGGAAACACAAACGCACACACAAGCACATAGTTACACACCAAAACATGCAGAAGCACACACTTTCACACACGAAGTTTATTACTCTCTCTGTTTGATGAGTAGACTCGGGTAATAAGGGTTATTCGTTTCTTGGCTTGGCAATCTCCTGATATAGATCTTTGATATTGCAACCGAGGTTGCAGTCATGACAGAGTTATCTTCTTACCTGATCACTTATAGATCTGAACCTTGCTTTACCCTATAATGAAGTATTCAAAGGGTGGTGTAGGTTTATAGAAAGTGGTCATGGAGAGAATTGGAGAAGATTGTTGATTTGAAGAAAGGATTAAATTGGCGAAGGAGAGTGTTAGAAAAGATGAAATTTGGCTAGAAATTTTGACTTTGGAAGGAGGAGAGGGTTGGATTTGGATCTTACCGGAATGAGGATTGAGGAAGCCGGTCGGGAGTAGGTTGGAGAAGGAGGGATAAATGGAGGCGATGGGCGGCGGTGATGACGGTGGTGGGAGGTGGTAGTGGGTTTGGGTTTGGTCGTCAGATTGAGATTGGGAGTCTTGATTTTCTTGAGAGTTTTTAAGGATTGGAATCTCTTTCGGTAACGAGTGGTGCTGACGTTTTTTAAGGTGTGGCGGTGGTAGGGCGGCGCCATTGATGGGTAAAGAAAGAAACCGAGAGATTGGGTAGAGATGTAGATAGATAGATAGAGAGAGAGAGAGAGAGAGAGAGAGAGAGAGAGAAGCAATGTTTGAAGGAAAGAGAAATAAGGGAGGCAGAGAGAGTTTTGAAATTAAAAATTAAAATGTAAGAGTATTAAATTAAATGCAGTGATTTAACAACTTATTTGAACACTCACCCTATTTAATCGTCTAAAAAAATGAATAAGCAAAAGAAAATTTAATTTGCATTTGAAATATTTTTTGAGAAATATACTAATATTAGTAATTATATTTAATAATTATTTAAATGTTTTATCTTTTTTCTATTTAGTGAAAATATTTAACATTTGACTAAAAGAGACAATTGAATAAAAACAATTATAAAAATTTCATTTTGAATAATAAAATTTATCAACGAGACTCCCAAAATAAAAATGTGTGCCTCTTATTACAGATTGGAGGAAATATTATTTTCTTTATTTATTTCACTTGAAGGTAAATATCGTATTTTTTTAAGTAGAAACTGTATATAAGTAAGAAATAATATTATTACTACATCTGTCTCAAATAAATGACCAATTTATTGATCTTTTGGTCCACAAATGTTATCGAATGTTGTATATAAGAAAGTAGTTGAGAATGTATAATAAGAGACTTTTATTTGAGTCGTGTGAATTAAATTGCAATGTATTTCAAAAAATATTTCATTTTCCATTATCACTTATCGTTATATTTTGATCATTATAATTAAAATTGTTAATGGATAAATTTAAAAAGTTGTTGTTTTACTTCTTCACTTATACTTATAATTTCATCACAACCAATTTCTTTTTTTTTGTAAATTAAAAAAAAAATTATATCGCCGTGCATCGCACGGGGGTATTGCTAGTGTAATAGTAAAATAGGAGAGATAATGAGTGGAAGGAATAGTAAATTTGAAAAGTGTTGTGAGTATAAAAGTGAAATAGAGAGAGAATGAGTGGGTGGAATAGAAAAGATTATTTGCCATTTTAGGAAAGGTGAAGTTTCTAACGGGACGCCCTTTTAGGAAATTGGTGAAGCTTTTATTCGGACGGGGGGAGTATAGAAAGGTGTTTCCCTCTTGGCACCCATCAAGTTATATATTTATATAACTTGATAAAAATCTAATTCTTGTGTATTGTTATTTACTTCCGCTGCAAATTAGATTTATTTCTATTTATTTGTGTTTTTTTGAATTGGTGTGTGTTGTTGTTAGTGTTGCTAACACTAAGGACAACACTTATGAGTTTCGTCTCACTTTGTGAGTTTCGCCTCACTTTGCTAAGCCATCGACAATTTCAATTGGTATCAGAGCCTAGCACTTGATATACTAAGTGTCTTGATCCTTTTGTCATGGCTTGTAATCCTGCCAGCCCTAATCAAAAGAGATTATCGATTTTAGATGAGTTAAATTATGCTTATTGAAAGATTCGCATTCGCTCGCATATCAAATCAATTGATCTTCGAGCTTGGCGATTTATTTTAAATGGTTATTCTGTTCCAATGCTTCCTCTGGATGACGATGGTGACGTTCAAGTCAAACCTGAATTCGAGTGGACGATTGAAGAGAATAATCTTGCTAGTTTCAATGAAAAGGCACTGAATGCCATCTATGAATGGGTTGACATGCATATGTTCAAACTCATTCAAAATAGTTCCTCTACAAAAGATGCTTGGGATACTTTACAAAGATTTTGTGAAGGAGATGGTAGTGTCCGATAAACAAAGCTTAGGGGTCTCACTAGTAAATTTGAAAGATTAAGAATGGGTGAGAACGAAGACATTTCGTCTTATTTTGAAAAGTTGATTGATATTTCAAATGCTTGTCAAGTATTAGGAGAACCTTTTACTAATAAACAACTTGTTTCAAAAGCCATTCGTACTCTTCCCGAACGTTTTAATATTAAAGTTTCAGCTATTGAAGAGGCCCATAATCTTTCAACTATGGACATTAATTCCTTGATGAGTATTTTAAAGAATTTCGAATTGAATTTGAATGAGAAAATCGAGGCTTCAAAAGGCAAAAACATTGCTTTAAAAGTCGAATCTTCGGACACATGTGTGGATGATGAAAATGAAGCCTTCGAGGAATTAGATGAAAATACTAGTGTAGCTTTACTTGCAAAGAAATATAATTTCATGCTTAGAAAATTTAACAGTGTGCAGGTGAAAGCTAAGGACCAACAAACCAAAACGTCAAGTTTTGGGCCAAGAAAAGTCCCTCCTCCAAACCCAAAAGACACCTTACCTAGACGTGCATCCTCGGAAAAGTCCCAGTCCGATCGTAAGTACATTGAATCCATTCAATGTTATGCTTGTTCCGGTTGGGGTCTGTTGGGTATGCATATTTTAACCCTCCTATTTTAGCTTTGATTTGATTGATACCATAACCTCCTGTCTATTTTAAGGACTTTAGGCCCATATGTAATGAAGCTTAGACTTCAATTTCTTAGCTAAGTCCATTTTATAGAATAGGTTAAATTAGGCTTGAAGACTGGCACAAGACTCATTGGATCTGAGGATGCAGTTTAAGTGTTTCAGACCACCTTGTCAAAACCGCCTTGCAGAACCGCTCCTTGCAACTACTTGGTGAAATCCTTTGTCTGAAACCATCTTTGAACTCCAAGTGCAAAACTCCAAAGCAGTGAACCGCTCCAATGCAAACCGCATTGTGGTCCAGCATCTTGACCGCACTTAGAAATCCTCCTCTGGTGAACCGCTTATACTCAGAACCGCTTGCACACCAGAACCGCCCCAATGATTGAAGACTTGAAGTGAACCACATTTGACCGTTGGAATCCACGTCAGCAATATCAAAAGTCAACCACCATATCTTGTCACGTGACTACTTTTCAGACAAGATCTGAAAGGATCTTGAAAAGATGACAGATGTCCTAGCCACCTTAATTGCAACTGAGGTCTGATCAGCTTTACCTGCAACTACAGTTCCTAAGGACAAAAGTGGTTACTGTGGACCAATGGGAAAGCATCAAGTACTGTCCTTGCAACAGCTGTGTCCAACGGCTATATCTTGGATGCTTGGGTATAAATACCCCTAATCTTCACCATTTGAAGATTGCTTGAGAAATTGATTTGCTGTGAGTTCATAAGAAGTTGAAGCTCTGCCCAGAAATTCTAAGTCCTTTGAATCTTCATCTTCTACTTCAAGAAATACATATCCCAGCCCATAAATCAAGCCTTAACACCATCAAGAATCATTGTGCTCTCCATCTCAAATATTCAAAGAGCCTTGATCTTGTTCTCACACACACACCTCACTTGTTTAATCACATAGATTATTCATTTGAGATACACTGGTTATAGTATAGGATTTGTTCTTCATAGAAAATATTTTAGATCTGAGTGTTACTCATTGTACTTTGTAATCTCTCATACTCAATATAAAATCTCTCTTAGAAATCCAAGACTAACCATCTTGGTAGTGGACGTAAATCGTTTATCGATTGAACCATTCCAAATATTGTGTTCTTACTTTTCTGCATTTATTATTTCTTGTTCTTATTAACTATATATATTTTTCTCTGTTTGATCTTAATTGTAGTTATCCATTATTGTGAAATTGTGTTTGGAGTTAACATTGTCAAACCTCACTTTCAGTTTTATAACTGCTCAGAAAACTGCTCTAAAACCGCTTAGCAAAACCGCCTATCCAAAACCACTTTGTAACTCAAATATTTCGCTATGCATTTTACAACTCTACTTGCAGTTTCTAACACACTGCAAAGAGGTTTTGTAAGCCTAAAGGTTTAGTTTTAAAAATAGGGTGAAAAATTTGTAACAGCTATTCACCCCCCCCCCTCTAGCTGTTTTTCACCCTTGTTGCCACCTTTGGGACCAACAGGGTCACTATGCCAATGAATGTGCTAACACATTGAGAAAGGCGGGCAAAAATATGTGGGTGTCTCTTAGTGATGGAGAGGAGGAAGGAACGGAGAAAGATGAAATGGCCGAGCAAGTGGTCATGATGCCCACGGTAGAGGAGCTGCCTTCGACAGAAGGTGTTGTCTCAAGTGTTGTCCCAAAAATGACAACACCTGAACCAACACTTGTGACTTCTTCAGAAAGTGTTGCCTCAAGTGTCGTCCAGGAAATGGCAACACTTGACACACACTCATCAGATATAATTCTTTAAATGATATTTGCTTGCATGGTTCTGTTGGTTTAAATTCAGAGGAGTCTATAGAGGATGAATTTGATAAAGATGAGCTCATTCATGAATTAAAAAACCTCTATAAGTCTCTCCTCGCAGAATGGAAAAAGGAGAACAAGATGGTGGTTTTCTTGAAAAAGGAAAATCATAATCTTAAAAACTCCTTGACTCGGCTAGAGGTTCAACTCAGTAGGAAAGATTTGATCTTGATAAACTCAAGGCCAAACTCAACCTAGCCGAATCCACCTTCAAATAACTCAATACGAGTTCATCCAAATTGGATGAGATACTCAACTTGAGTAAGCCTCTTAAAGCTGGTCTTGGGTTCCAAGAATCACTAGAAAATATTACTTCTTCCTTGTTCAATGTTGAAACTAAAAATTATTTTGTAAAAGATCAAGTCAAGGAAAAGGATAGTACTTCTAGTGATACTTCTGATAAATTCATTGAGTGTGAATACTGTCACAAACCTGGACATAAAAAATCATATTGCTTTATTCTTCAAAAGAAAATGTTCAGTTCGCAAGTGTTGCCTCAAGTATCGTCAAAATCTCAAGACAACACTCGAGACAACACTGGTGAACAGAAATTCAGATTTTCAAAAAAGGCTTGGTTACCCAAAGAAAAACTGAAATGCTATGTTGTGTACACTGCTTTAAGGACTAACGTTTCAGGTGCTTGGTACTTTGATAGTGGTTGTTCACGTCATATGACGGGAACAAGATCATTTCTAACGGAGTACCAACCTATTCAAGGAGGCTCAGTGACTTATGGTGGTGGAGGCAAGAGTGAAATAATTGGAAAAGGAACACTGGGTATTATTGGTTTTCCTCCTTTAAAAAATGTCTTGCATGTAGATGGTCTACTTGCTAATTTAATTAGCATTAGACAATTATGTGATGACAATTTGGAGGTAAAATTCAATAAAAATACATGTGAAGTGTTTGATAATACTAACTTTTGTGTCATGACTGGAATAAGATCAAGTGATAATTGCTACCTTGTTGGTAATAAACAAGTGTGCAATTTGACAAAACTTGATGACATAAGGTTATGGCATCAAAAGTTAGGTCATTCTCATTATAGGAATCTTGAGAAGATTATCAAACTCAATGCCGTCAAATTTGTTCCTAAATTAAACCTCAAAGACACCATGATGTGTGGTGACTGCCAAAAGGGTAAGCAGACTCGTGTTACTCACAGTGTTGGACAACACAATAAGCAACACTCAGGAACAACACATTGTTTTCAGCTTTTACATATGGACTTGATGGGTCCTATTGAGGTAGAAAGCTTGGGAGGTAAGAAGTATGTTTATGTTATAGTTGATGATTTTTCTAGGTTTACATGGATCTATTTCTTAAGGGAAAAATCTAAAACTTTTGATAAATTTACTCACTTAGTTTCTAAAATCAAAAACATGTTTTGTTCTCCTATTTTTTGAATAAGGACAGGTCATGGTAGAGAGTTTGAAAACATCTCCTTCTCTACATTTTGTAGTAAAAAGAGGATACACCATGAATTTTCAGCACCCAAAATACCATGACAAAATGGTATTGCTGAAAGGAAAAATAGGACTTTGTTGGAGATGGCTCGTGTTATGCTAATTTCTAGAAATATTTCTAAAGGTTTTTGGGCCGAAGCATTAAACACATCATGTCACACTACGAATAGAGTTTTCTTAAGACCCGGTACAACTATGACACCCTATGAGATTTTAAATGGAAAGAAACCTACGATTCACTATTTTCACGTGTTTGGGTGTTTGTGCTACATTTTAAATGATTGGGAATACTTAGAAAAACTAGATTCTACGAGTGACAAAGCTATCTTTCTTGGCTACTCTCAAAACAGTCATGCTTATCGAGTCTATAATCTGAGGTTAAAAGTGATTCAAGAATCGATAAATATTGAATTCAACGATTACTTGAGTGCCACAGGAGAACTAGCTGAAAATATACCTCTGACTTTGCTGGAAGAAGTTGAACAAAGGGATGAAACGAGCGGTTCGACCGGTATGCCATAGATTCAAGTGTTGCCCCGAGTGTTGCCCCTGAAACGGCAACACATGAGGCAACACCGGAGAACAGAACAGTGGCTGGAAATTGTGAGAGTAGTGACTCAGAAGAAGAAGAAGATGGATTGGTGTACCATCAAGGCAGGAGAGATCCCCCAGCTCGAATTAGAAATTATCATCCCATTACTCAGATAATTGGTGATGTTAATGAAGGGGTTCGAATAAGAAATAAGGAGCCAGTTGACTACAGAGATATGGTAAGGTATGTGTGTATGTCCTCCACATACTCCAAGGTAAAACACTCCTGTTTCGTTTCTTCTCTTGAACCAAAGAATGTGATTGAGGCTTTAAATAATAATTTCTGAATACAAGCTATGCAAGAAGAGCTTGAACAATTTGCCCGTAATGAGGTTTGGTGTTTAGTTCCACGTTCTTTACATACAAATGTAATTGGAACTAAATGGATTTACAAAAACAAATCTGATGAATTGGGTAATATTGTTCGTAATAAAGCTCGTCTTGTGGCTCAAGGCTATACACAAGTGGAAGAAATCGACTTTAACGAGACATTTGCACCTGTGGCTAGAATTGAGTCAATAAGACTTCTTCTTGCTATAGCTTGCTACCTTAAAATCACATTGTACCAAATGGATGTTAAGGCGGCTTTCTTGAATGGGTACTTAGATAAAGAAATCTATGTTGAGCAACCTAAAGGGTTTGAAGACCCATTCCACCCAGATCATGTATACAGACTTGATAAAGCCTTATATGGCTTGAAACAAGCTCCTCGTGCATGGTATGGGCGTCTAACAAGTTTCCTTCTTGAATATGGATTTGTTAGAGGAGAAGCCGATAGGACATTATTTATCCTTAGAGAAAATAAAGAACTTTTCATTGCTCAGATCTATGTTGATGACATGGTTTATGGCTCCACATCTAAAACGTGTTTACAAATTTTTGTGGAAGCTATGACATCAACTTTCGAGATGAGCATGATAGGTGAACTTAATTATTTCCTAGGATTGCAGGTAATACAGTTAGATGATGGAATCTTCATCTCTCAGAGCAAGTATGCTAAGAGTCTGGTGAAAAGGTTTTGATTGGAGAGTGCTAAGAGCTCAAAAATACCTATGGAATCATCTCTTAAGGTAACCAAAGATCAGGCAGGGTAGGATGTTGACCCAACTCTGTATAGATCCATGATAGGTAGTATTCTTTATCTTACTGCCAGTCATCCCGATATTATGTTCAGTGTAGGTGTATGTGCTAGATATCAGTCTGCTCCAAAAATTTCTCACCTAAATGCTGTCAAGAAAATCATTAAGTACGTGTTCGGGACTAGTGAATTAGGAATCTGGTTCACCAAAGACACTAATACCAACTTGATTGGTTTTAGTGACTCTGATTGGGCAGGGGATATAGATGATAGAAAGAGCACTAGTGGGGGTTATTTTTTCTTGGGTAATAATTTTGTGTCATGGTACAGTCGCAAGCAAAATTGTGTCTCTCTCTCGACTGCTGAATCCGAGTATGTAGCAGCTGGGAGTTGTTGTTCACAGTTGATATGGTTGAAGCATATGCTTGACGTCTATGGTCTTGATAGTAATATCTTGACCATGTATTGTGACAATTTGAGTGCCATAAATATTTCCAAAAACCCTGTACAACACTCACGCACTAAACATATAGATATTCGCAATCACTTTTTGAGAGATTTAATAGAAAAGGACTTGATCCAAATAGAGCATATTGATACTAAACATCAACTTGCTGATATTTTGACCAAAGCTCTGGACCAAGAGAGATTGTCAAGTTTGAAAAAATCTCTTGGTTTATGTTTTCTATAAATCTGTTGTTTCAAGTGTTGCCGTCTGTGTTTCCAACACTGACAGCAACACTGTATATTTATTGTATATTTTATTAAATATATATATATATATATATATATATATATATATATATATATATATATATATATATATATATATATATATATATATATATAGTCTAATCTCAAATGGGGGGCATTTACTGACCTTTTTGTTCTAGTATGTGTATATACTTAAGGTTAATATTTTTGATAAAATATCCCTTTGTGCTTAAAGTGATAAAATCACTTATGTTGTTATTGATATTTAAAAAGGAAAAGCTTGTTAAAATACTCCCAAAGTAACTCGGGGCACGACGCTCATTGCGACGATGCTTCCTTGCCAAAACGGGAGTATACTGTAGTTATTTTATACTAAGTATTAGGGACATGGAGCTCGATACTACAGTGTACCCTACTTGAAAGGTATAAAACTTACTACATATAGCTTTACACTTTAATAAAAAACTCGGGGCACGGAGCTCGCTACTACGATGCTTCCTTGTAAATAAAGAAAGTGTAAAGTTTGCTTAAAATTGCCTAAGAAATGATAAGATATATATGTTGAAAAAATATCAAGGGAATTTTATTTAAAATGTTGCCTTGTGTGTCACGCAATATTGCTAGTAACACATTAGTAGATGCTACATTAATTTTTTATTTCTTACTTTTGTTTTTGTTAATTAAATTTTGAAATTCCAAAAGTCTATTTTCTTATATTTAGAGTTTGTGAAATTTAAAAGGTTTTAGCAAAAATATTTAATTTTTGTATAACTAAATGTAATTTCGAAATGTCTATTTTTAAAAATTCATTTCCTTTTGAATTTTGAAAAACAAAATTTTATGGTTATTTCTAAAAATTATTTTTAGTTATTATATACTTCCTCCGTCCCATTGGAAGCTTCACCTTTTGTCAAAATGGGTGTCCCGTTAAAAGCTTCACCTTTCCTAAAATGGCAAATAATTTTTACTATTTCATCCACTAATTCTCTTTCCTACTTTACTTTTATACTCACAACACCAATCAACTTTACTATTTTCTCCACTCATTCTCTCTCCTATTTTACTTTTATACTCACAACACTTTCTCCTCTAACTTTTTTTCTTAATTTGCGTGCCATGCTCAAAATGGTGAACCTATAAACGGGACGGAGGGAGTATTTAAAAATTAAAAAAATAAAAAAAAAATATTTTTTTTAAAATGGCCGGATAACTGTGTGGAGTTTGTTGTGGTTAATGGGCTTTAATTTGATTTGAAAGTGTCAAATCATATAAAATCATTCCACTATTCACCCATTTAAATCCTTTCTTCCTAAACCCTCTCTCTTTCTCATCTCATCTCTCTCTCTCTCTAGGCGTAAAACCTTGTTCCTCGTCGTCTTCTTCCTTCGATCTTCCATGGCGAGTCCCTCAAATTCTCCCCAAATTTCATCCCCATGGAAATCTCTCCTCTCGCCCCTTCTAGTGTCGCTTTGAATGTCGTCATTCTTATGGAGACATCTCCGGCGACATTCTCTGCAACACCCTCAACCTCTCCAATTTTAGACATCATTGTCTACAACCCTCCTCAAATTTCCATTCCTATAAGTCTTCCTAAAGCTACCCCTTCCATTGAACTCACCTTTGCATCCCAAAAGAAAACCAAGAAACGAAAAGCCCTTGATGCTTCTTCGTCACTTCGAGGTGGAGTTCGTCGACAATCCGAAAGGATTAAGACCTTGTTCAGGTCTAAAATCCCATCAAATACAACTGATGATCCTGTCAATGTGGAAGATAGCTCAAGCTCCTCGCTCAACGTTTCGTCCGAAGAAGGCTCGAACCCAATTTTCAAAGAAACAAAGGAGCCCTCATCTACTTCAGATGATGATGAGGAAGCATGGCTTGTGGATGAAGAAACCTTGGCTCAAGCTAAGTACCGAATTGTAAAGAGGCAGAAAGTTCAGATCAGTGTAGCCCCAAGTGTTGCCAATCCAATGGCAACACCTGAGACAACACCTGTAGCCAAGTTCAAATCTCAATCAAGCTCTCCATCTTATTCTCCCATCTCATGGCCTGAGGTAACTACCCCTACTCCCTCTCAAGATTCCAAATCAGATTATGAGTCAGTTGGTTACTATAAACGTCCATTCCTTTCTGAAGAGTTCTATTGTGAATCTAACTTAGATAAGTGGGTTCAAGACTCGGATAAAAAGATTTTGAATGAAAGGAACATGTATGTGGCTCAGTTCAAGAAACTAGGGGTGTATCAATTTCTGGAGGACATAAATTTTTTACCTACGGTTACTAAAGTTTTCGTTTATGTCGAAAGTGTGGTTAGGAACTTTTTTGCTCATCTAAGGGAGGATATTGATGATAGGAACACCCCTCATTATGGAAAGATTTTTGTTAGGGGCAAAATTTATGATTTTAATCCTTCAATCATCAACAAATCCTTCGGCCTCCCTAGTATTGACGATGAGAGTTTGGATGTCGAGCTTAACACCTTAGCTAGCTTTCTGACTGGAGGGAGAATCTCAGTTTGGAGTGACCACTTTAAATCTACCCATATTTCATCTTTGTTTAGTGTGCTTCATAAAATTTGTATTACAAATTGGCATCCTACGGCCAATGAAAATACGGTGACATTCGAGCAAGCCACTTTGTTGTACAAATTAGGTAAAAAAAACAGAGAGTCAATTTTGGAAGGTTGGTATTTTCACACCTTGCTGCATGGGCCAGAAAGAAAAAACCTCTTCTTTTATTTTCCCTTCCCTCATTTACAATGTCCTTTTGTATCAAAATCTCAAATCTTGAAATGCGGACAACATCTCTGAAAAGCCTGTTTACTATAGAATTAGCAAACATTTTACTGAAGATGATAGGCACAGAGATTTGCCATGGGTTTTGGTTACAGCTGCTCCTCCAAAGGCTGCCCCTGCTACTAGTGTCGCCTCAAGTGTTGCCCTTGAAATTGGCAACACTCCAGGCAACACTGCACCTGTTATGATAGATGCTTCTATGGTTCTTAATTTTTTCAATAGGCAGGTGAAGCACATCGACTCAATTATATAGGGGTGGCTGAACATGTGTTCAGATATGATGAATATGGTGGAATTGATTTCTTCTAAAATAGGGGGAGATCAATCAAGGCCAAGGCATGATCGTGATGGAGCTGGACCAAGTGGCACAGCTGAGGGAGGTGAAGAAGGAGCTGGAAATGCTGGAAATCCAGAAGGTTGAAAGGTTATTTGATTTGGTGGTTGGTTGAATAAACAATTTTATTTGTTTTAATTTGGTTTGTGATGTTTAAACAATTTTATTTCTGTTTTTTTCTTTGTTTCGGCTAGAATTTTCTTCAAACTTTGTTGAATGGTTTTGCTAAAACTTTGGGTGGTTGTTTGGAGACATTAATAAATAATTTTGGTTAGTTATTAATTTTGTGATAAAGGGGGAGATAAATTCGAAATTATGTGATTATATTTGCCTGGAGGTTGATGTTGCCACTTTTGTGAGTGTGATACTTTGGTAGAAAATCATTTTAACATTGCCTGAAGGTTTATGTTGTCACTAATAAGGATGTGACATTTTTTGATTTTTTGTTAAGTATGACTAACTGTTTTGTAAAGATCATCACGTTGGTATTTAGTGAAGAAATAAGTAACTAAGGGAGAGATTGTTAATGTTAGTACATGTGTTGCCATGTATGTTGTCCCTAGTGTTGAAAACCAGTGTTGCCACTGGTGTTGCCACAAGTGTTGCCATTTGGATTTGGCAACACCAGAATAGTTACTATATTTTTCAAAAATAACAATGTGTAAATTAATGATTAAATATCAGTTGTTAGTCTGCTATTTGTGAGCTTGAATAGGTCAACATAAAGTGTCCAGGCGTGACTTACGAGAAGATGAAGAAATTAATATATAAACATGTTGTTTATATGATTAATTAATGACCAAGTAAAAGAGATATTATTTAGCTATTCTGGGGGAGTTTAAAGATAGAGTACAAGATATCTACAGCAGAGGTGTACAAACAAAAGAAGCCATGAAGACCTAGTCTTCTACAATTGAGGCGAATGGAGCTAAAAATGGGGAAACAAACTTCAAGGTTGTTAGCTGGTTATTTTGAGTAGACTCCAAGTTTTGGAGGCCTATAAATAGTGCAGTCGATCAGCTTAGTGATCATCCAATTCAGAAAACGTAAATCTACACAAGAAAAGAATTCTGCTCTTCAAGTGTTGCCATTCAGTGTTGGCAACACTCTGTCCGACACTCGAAAGTTTCACATATTTTTTCATATTTTCGTGAGGTTTTGAGTGATTGTATTCAGAGAGAGTTCTTTATTTATTTTTCCTTGAGTTAATGATTATTTATCATTAAGGAAACTTCTTTAACCTTGTATTGAATTCATAATATATATAGAAAGGTCTTGCCCTCCTGGCACCCATCAAGTTATATTTATATAACTTGATAAAAATTTAATTCTTATGTATTGTTATTTACTTCCGCTGCAAATTAGATTTATTTCTATTTATTTGTGTTTTTTTGAATTGATGTGTGTTGTTGTTAGTGTTGTCAACACTAAGGACAATACTTGTGAGTTTCGTCTCACTTTGTGAGTTTCGCCTCACTTTGCTAAGTTATAGACAATTTCAATCATATTATGTTTGTATTATGTTTTTCACAATTATTCTCATCCAAAAACTTTGAAATTGTTTAGCCACTACCTGCCAAAACTCCTAATAAGGGTAGTTTTTGATTTATTTATTTTTTGTAAAACTTATGTTAAAACAATGTTATGTATCTAAATGTTTTGCCAAAATAATTTAATTTTTTTACCTATATTACAAAAGTTAGGTTGGTACTGGTCGAACCATTCCCAAAAATTGGTCAGTAGCTGCCAAATTTTATTATTGATTTGGCTGGGTGTGGATGAATTTTTTTTCTTTTCGGCCGGGTGTGGCGAACATCCCTTATTTTTCGGACGGGTGTGACCGATTTTAGGCAAAAAATCATCCAAATTCGGTCGAATATTTGCCACGAAAACAGAATGGTTAACACAAAAATTTAGCATATTTAATTTATATGGTTAGAAAGTGAAAAAGTATATATTAAGTATATAGGAATTGATGTATGAATTTACGGGTATTAGAGTTATTTCAATGGCAATTTTTAAGTTTTAAACTTACGGGTTTACTCAACAATTTTACGGGCATATAAAACAATTATCTATCACAATTATTCATATTTTACCCTTTTTTAAAAACCCCCAAGTAAGCACCCATTTAATTTAACAAAACACACCCATACCCACTTAGACACACAAACACACTCAAACCTTCGAACTCCAGTTCAGCACACGGAGAGAGAAGACAAGCTGGTTTTTCTCTTCTCAACCTCGATAATTTTGCTCTATGATGATGCCAAAAACGTTCTGATCAGCCCAAATCCAGCGGCAAGTTGTATCCTAGATGATTGAATAGCCTGGAAAATATGAGCAAACACGTAAACTAAGCTGGGGCTTCACCGGCGAAGGCCCTCTGGCATGAGAGTAATTATTTGTATTTAGAAAGAGAAATCAATTGACAAGAGTTTAGAGTCAAAAGATCTGTTACCAAAATAATGTGAATTATGACTTGTATATATAGGCATATCATTATAGAATCCTTGTTGAATAGGACTTTGTAGGTGAGGAGGTTATAATCCTAGAGGGATTATAACTATTTGAACATACCAAAAGTATCGAGTTGGGCCAAGCAAGTAAAGCCCAATCCTCAAAGCAACTATTGCCTCAGCATATCCAGTGGACTAGGCCCAATCAGTACATGGCCCAAAGCCCATCTCATGTATCAGTCGACTAAGTTCATTGTCCGACCTACCAGGTCCCGACCTAACTTAGTCCGACCTTATGATCCAAGCTCTAATTCGGGTACGATCCACTCTCTACCCGCCAGTCAGGTCGGCCATTCCTCAAATGGTGACCTCGACCTAATCAACAAGTGTCGACTTAACACTTTCAGGCACACATGTTTGAATTATTCCCATAACCGCATCCCTATAAATCAGGGACCGTTACAGGCACGTCCACATTACTAATAACTGTCGCTAAAATCTCGGAGCTCATGTAGCACCACCAAATATACAACGGTCATCACCTATAAATACTTCATCACTATCAACGGTGCAAAGTTAACTGCAATTTTGTTATCTGAATATCCATTAATTCAATACATTTTGCTCTCCAATTATCAAACACTTACTCTCACGCCCGAGGGTCTAAGCCGGAGACACATCCGGCTAGTCGTGGGTTCTGATTTCAGGTCAAGGAGCCAGGGTGATCGGGCCCCGCCACGTGGAGGAATATTGATAAGCACTTTTCTTGCGGCATCAGTTTGGTTCCATTGCCGGGAATCGTGCTTTAGCTTGACCTCGAAAATTTCATCAACCTACAACAATGGTAACCCCAGAATGGCATGTTACAGAGGCTTCTGATGAACTCAATGAGGTGAATGCCAACACCAACGCTGATACCATTGCAAATGCTGGAAATCTCAACACCAACGCTGAAAACACAAATCTGCCTCCTCCCCCACCAAATCGTCCTCATGGTAGAGCGACTCGCTCTACCAGTGTTACTGATGGCAGAGGATTGCCAGATACCAGAAGAGGGAAGCGACTTATGGAGGGGCAAGGAGCTCCACCTCATCCAAAGCATCCAACTGGTCAATCGAACATTGGAAACAGGGCAGGTCCCTCATCCAATCCCATGAGCAAGAAGGAAATGATGTTGGAGCGAGCTCAGATTCTGGCTGATTTGATAGCTATGGAGGAGGCAGAGCAGGCCGACATACGTTCAGAAAGGGTGGCTCCCTCTCAAGTCTCTAACAGGCAGCAGGCCAGGAGTGCTAGGCCTAACGAGGGTGTGGGACAGAATGGCGAAGACAGAATAGTTCAACGGGCTCCGACCCTCATCCATGTGCCGAGTAATGACTTAAGGGCTAGCCTCACCAGGAATAGGGAGCAGGAGGCTCAATCAAATTTAAGGACGCATTTAGAGGCCAATAGAAGCCGACGTGTTTCACCAGCCAGGACACAAAGATCACAGTCTCTTAGGGACAAGAATGGGCGCAGGTCGCCTATAAGAGAGGAGAGGCGCAGGTCGCCGCTCCGAGATGATAGGCGCAGGTCGCCTCTCAGAGATGAAAGGCGCAGGTCGCCACAAAGAAATGACAGGCAAAGATCTCCAGTTCGATCAGAAAGGGCTCCTTCCTATAGAGATAGGAGAAGCAGACAGGTGACTCCCCCCAGGAGTGAAGGTCAAAGGTCGAATGCTGTTCCCCCTGCTGGAGAAGACAGACCCGACGCTAGGGAGTGGCTCCAATGGAAGAGAAAGTTCGAGCAATGGGAGGCTGAAAAGAAAAATGATACTGGAAAGGTTGAACGAATTGACTTTGCTCTTCGACCTTTATCCAAGGAGCTGAGAGAGACGATCGACCTCTGCGGATTCGGATTGCCCCTTCTAGAGAAGTACTCGGGGTCAACAAATGCAAGAGTCATATAGCACATCCGGGAAGCCACAATGTGCTTTGTTGCCAATAGGGACGACAATGTGTGCAAAGCTCTCATAAGCACGCTCGCGGGCGGCCCTAACTTGGTTCAATGGTTTGGCGGCTGGTAGTATCTCCACCTGGACGTGTTTCAGAACAAAGTTCTTAGATCGCTTCTCAACTGCTGGAGCTCGTAAGATGACAGTTACCGATCTAAATAACTTGGTGCAGGCTAAAAATGAAAGCTCAATGAGCTACTTCACCAAGTTCAAGGAGATGGTTGATAAGATCGAGGAAGATCTCACTGACAGGGAGGTGATCAATTGCTTCCGGAATGGTATTTCCTCGGCAGACATGGATTACGAACTGACGGTGCGTACAGTTACTACTCGACAGGAGTTGTTCGAGAAGGTTTATAACGTGGCACTAGCCGAGGAGAGAAAGGAAAAGAAGAATGGGAACGGTACCAAGGTTGAGGTCGCCGATGATAAGAAAGACTCCAACAAAAATGGAGGAAACAATAAAAATGGAAAGAACAGGACCAGGGCGACAGAGAAGGTGCCCGAGGCTTTCACTCCCCTAATGGTGAGTCGAACTGAAATCATGAATGCGGTCGAGTTGGCCCCACCTGCCCCCATGAACCCAGGCAACAAGTTCAGGAGAGATAATAGCAAGTACTGTGATTACCACAAAGATACGGGTCACCTCACGGAGGATTGCTTAGGCTTGAAACGCATCATCCAGAGAATGGTCGACCAAGGGAGACTTGATGCATATGTCAAAAGACCTCAAGCAGACGGTGGTGAGCGACCTGCAGGTGGACATCCTGAACCACGGCAACCCAGATTGAACTTGGGGGTCATCACAGAGCAAGCCAGCAACACAGCCATCAAACATAAAATCTTTCAGCTCAACAAGGCCCCACATGTGCCTCCGAGGAGAAATGTCAGGGATGAAGTGATCAACTTCTACCCCCACGAACTGGCAACTAATATGGAGGCTAGAGAGCAAGTTCTCATCATCCCAGGTCTTATCGACGGATGTACGACGAGCAGACTCTTAGTCAACACGGGGGCCTGTAAAGACATTTTATTCTACAAGACATTCCTGGAGATGGGTCTTTCCAATGAACAGCTTGAGAGATATGATGGCAGGTTGGAGGGCTTCACCAACCATCGAGTCGATGCCAAAGGCAAGATTGAGCTCGACGTCGACTTGGGCCAGCATCCATGCAGAGTTATTTCCAAGGTACAATTTATTGTAATAGATGTGAACAGTGACTATGCTGCAATCCTTGGTATTCCAGGTCAGGTCGCACTTGGAATGGTGGCGTCAATCTCACACCAAAGGGTCAAGTTTCCTACACCTGCCGGAGTAGGCTGCGTACAAGGAACAGCTCGAGCCTACCTGGATCATGTTCTCAGAGAAAGAAAGAAAAGGGAGTTAGAGATTGAGACTGCAGATGGTTATTTAAAGCTGTCCCTGTCAGTCACCAAAACTACACGCCTATCAACGATCACTAATGTGGAGGAGTCGACCTATCGCTCAAATGACGAGTCCATGTTTGAGTCGACACGTCATTCTGAAACCACAGCGGTTAGTCCAGATGTAGTTATGGTCGACCAAGTCCTCATAGGCGACCTATGCCTCCAGATCGACAATAACTCGGGGGCCACCACCACCACCAGAGAGGTTGCAGATAAGCTGGATGATATGATAGCTGAAGAGGCTCCACACCTGGGGGCCGAGGAAAGACAGAGGGTCAGAGAGATAATCATCGAGACCCTGCAGTTCAGAGATGGGCCAGAACTGGAAGCTGTGGACGAGCTAGAGTCAGTAATCACCAACCCCTCCTACCCTGAACAAAGAATTCAAATTGGAAAGCAGCTATCAAAAGAGGAACGAGCAGAGATCATCGAGCTGTTGAAAGAAAGTAATGATGTCATTGCATGGCGAGTAGAGGACATGAGGGGTATCAAGGAGGAGGTCGCTGTTCATAGGCTTGAAGTCAACCCGACTATAAAGCCCAGACCCCAAAAATTGAGAAGTTTTGCTCGTGATAAGGAAGAGGCCATAAAAGCTGAGGTACAAAAACTTTTGAGTGCAGGTATAATTAAAGAGGCCACTCATACAACCTGGTTGGCCAACGTGGTCATGGTGAAGAAAGCAAATGGCAAATGGAGAATGTGCGTCGACTTCACCACTCTAAACCTTGCTTGCCCAAAGGACAGTTATCCTCTCCCTAGAATCGAAAAACTTGTTGATTCCATTGCTGGTCATTCTACTCTCAGTTTCCTAGATGATTACTCGGGGTACCATCAGATAAAGATGCACGAGGATGACATTGTGAAAACAACTTTCCAAGCAGCTGGGGGCATCTACTGCTATAACATGATGCCATTTGGATTGAAGAATGCAGGGGCAACTTATCAACGCATGGTGAACAAGGTCTTTGCCTCACAAATTGGCCAAAACATGGAGGCCTACGTCGACGATATGGTCATCAAAACAAAGACTGGACGTCACGTGGTCGACCTAAAGGAAACGTTCGCCAATTTAAGAGCAAACGACATGAAGCTCAACCCTAGCAAGTGTGTCTTTGGAGTAGCAGCTAGAAAGTTCCTTGGATTCATGGTGTCCCAGAGGGGTATAGAAGCTAACCCGGAGAAGATCAAGGCTCTAGTCGAGATGAAGGAGCCTACAAGTATAAAGGAGATGCAGCGACTTAATGGCAGGGTGGCAGCCCTAGGTCGCTTTATATCCAAGTCGGCTGAAAGGTCTCTCCCCTTCTTCAAATCATTGAGGGGGACGAAAAACTTTGAGTAGACGGCCGAATGTCATTCGTTGTTCCAACAACTCAAAGAATACCTTGCTACTCCTCCACTATTGAGCAGCCCGACTACTGGTGAAACCTTATTCGTTTATCTGTCTGTGGGAGACAAATCAGTTGCAGCAGTCTTGGTTAGAGAAGAGGAGGGCCATCAAAAGCCAGTGTACTACGTTAGCAAGGCCCTATCAGACGTAGAGGGCAGATACTACAACGCTGAGAAGGTCGCTTATGCTCTAGTCGTAGCTTCAAGGAAGCTGCGAGCTTATTTCTTGGCTCATCCTATCGTGGTGTTCACAAATGCACCCTTGAGAAAAATATTGCACAAACCAGAGAGTTCAGGTCGTTTGCTCAATTGGTCAATTGCCCTTACGGAATTTGACATAGAGTATCGACCTCGAAAGGCGTTAAAGGCTCAAGCACTAGCAGATTTCTTGGTCGAGCTTACGTTCACCAAGGAAGACAGCGAGCAGCGAGATCAAAAGGAGAAAGCCAAAGGGAAAGAGCCAGAGTCCCAAGTCGCCACTGACCTACCCAACGATTGTTGGAAGGTCTATTCAGATGGATCAGCTACAAAGAATGTCAGTGGAGCTGGAATTGTTCTAATCGAACCAGAGTCTGGGACCATATATGAGGAGTCGTTGAGGTTCAAGTTTGATGCTTCCAACAATCAGGCGGAGTATGAAGCCCTGGTAGCAGCCATAGAGTATGCAAAGTGCTTTGGTGCGACTAAAATCATGGCATACTGTGATTCCCAACTAATAGTCAACCAGGTTAGAGACGAGTACGAGGTACTTAGTTCCACTCTGATCAAATACTGCGACCTGGTGAAAGAATTGATAAAAGACTTAGAATTCTGGGAGATCCAAAGGATTGGGCGAGAAGACAATGAGTTAGCTGACTTACTCTCAAAGCTAGCTACATCAGATGAGCCACATGAAGAGCCCATCTCTTACCTTGAGAGCCCAGCTTATGAAAGGGTCAAAATCCAGTGCATTGAAGATCCCTCAAGAAATTGGGTTTATGAGAAATGCTGGATCGAAGAAATGAAGGCGTACATAGAAAGTGGCGAGCTGCCTGATGACGAGAAGAAAGCTCGAGCTGTCAAAAAGAAAGCTCCGAGGTACGTTATTCAAGGAGGCGAGCTGTTCAGAAGATCCTACACTCGACCACTGTTAAAATGCATCCACTCTCAAGAGGTCGCTCTGTTAATACATGAAGTGCACAGTGGAATTTGTGGTGGCCACCCGGGGGTCAGGACTCTAGCCGACAAGTTGATCACTTTGGGGTACTACTGGCCACACATGAGAGCTGACACTCATAACTTTGTTCAGCAATGTGATCAATGTCAAAGGTTTGCCAACCTACCTCATATGCCTACAATCGAGCAGACTCCAGTGATCGCTGCTTGGCCATTCGATATGTGGGGCGTCGACTTGATTGGACCCTTCCCTCCCGCCCGGGGAAATTGCAAGTATGTGATCGTCGCCATAGATTATTTCACCAAGTGGGTTGAAGCAAAGCCACTAGCTCGCATCACAGAGGAAAATGCCATTAACTTCATCCACGACTTCATCTGGTGTCGATTTGGATTTCCTAGAGCTATAGTATCTGACAACGGCCTACAATTCTACCAAACCTTCGAAGCAGAGATGAATCGAGTAGGGATCAAGCATTGGAAATCTTCTGTCGCCTATCCCCAAGAAAATGGGCAAGCTGAACCTGCAAACAAGCTCGTACTATCCTCACTCAAGACGGGTCTTGTAGGTCGACGCAATAACTGGTTGGACGAACTCCCCCTTGCTCTTTGGGCAGTTCACACAACTACTCGGGGGCCTACTGGGAAACCCTATTTGCTTTAACATATGGGTCAGAGGCCATGGCACCTGCTGAACTCAGATTTCCCACTGTTAGAGTAACCTTCTTTGATCAAGAGCAGAACGACATCAACAGATTGATCGACTTGGATTTAGTCAACGAGAAGCGAGACACGGCTTACCTTCGAATGGTTAACTACAAGCAGCGGACTAAAAGTTACCACGACAAGAAGGTGAAAGCAAGATCATTCCAAGTGGGAGATTATGTGTTGAGGAAGATCGAAGCAACGGGGAGAAGGACCCAGCAGAACAAGCTATCTCCTAACTGGGAAGGTCCTTTCATAGTTACTCGAGTTGTCAAAGAAGGGACTTACATGATTGCTCATCCTGATGGTGAGGAGCTGAAGCACCCATGGCACGCAACTCACCTCATCAAGTACTACTTCTAAAGTTCTTATCTGTAGCTCAGTTCAAGGCTACTACAGTTCCTAAGATTGAAATTTATCATAGTTCTAGCTTTACATTGATGTAAGCGGTTCCCTATTTCAATAAAAATTGCACCTTTGTTCGACTCAACATTGTGTTACATTAATTTCAACAAGCTCGACTCATAGTCAGCTTCGTTTCAACAAGCTAGATTCTTAATCAGCTTCGTTCATTTAAGCAAGTCTGACTCTTAGTCGACTTCGTTCTAACAAGCTCGACTCTTAGACAGCTTCGTTTAAACAAGCTCGATTCTTAATCAGCTTCGTTCATTTAAACAAGTCTGACTCTTAGTCGACTTCGTTCTAACAAGCTCGACTCTTAGACAGCTTCGTTTAAACAAGCTCGATTCTTAATCAGCTTCGTTCATTTAAACAAGTCCGACTCTTAGTCGACTTCATTCCAACAAACTCGACTCTTAGTCAGTCTGTTCTAATTAGCTCGATTCTCAATCAGCTTTACTCCTTAAAGCAAGTCCGACCTAAGGTCGACTTTGTTCTAATAAGATCGACCCTTGGTCAGCTTTGATGAAATGAACAAGATCAACTCTTAGTCAATCTTGTTTCCAAAAGTCTGAGGTCGACTGAACCATCACAGGACAGGTCGACCTTAGTCTTAGGATGACTCATTTGCCCTACTTTATCTAGCTCGACACCCACATGCTGGCATCAAAAGCATACAACATATAATAAAGGGAAGTCAGCTATGATTAAACATAAGTAAGTCCCCCAAAGTGGGCCCAGACTTAGGCAAATAAAGTTACAAAAGTATTATGCCTCCCAAAAAATAGGGCCAAGACATTCAAGTATTCAAAAAACCAAAAAATAAAAGGTGTTTGGAGCTTGTTCGTGATACGACCGTTACATATAAAGTTCAATTTGTGGGATCACCTTCAACTTGAACACTGGTAGCCGCCTGATCATCTACCATTTATTCCTGCTGCTGGGGGCCAATTGGCTTACCCGATTCTGAAAACCCAGGCCTCGGAGTATCACCATCAAAGGCCGGTGAATCAGGCTCCTCGAGTTCAGCCAAGATAGTGTTGAAGTTAACCTTTTCAATAGCAGGAGGATCCCAAGGTGCTGCCTTTGCTGCTTCATCATCTTTATTTATAAGCTCCAGGTCATTATCATTGAATAGCACCAAGGAGTGGCCTTGACGAGCTGCTGTATTGTATTGATCCTCTGAGGCCCATTTGGCTAACTGCTCGACAGAAATGTTGACAGAGGGATCCACTATGATACGTCAAGCCATATGCCTCAGGCTCACCTCGTAGAATCCCCTGGCTTCTTCAGTGATATAGTTGTTGAGCTCGTCACTGTCCTTATAGGCCTTGACGGCATCTTCCTTAGCAGTCTTGACAGTAGCAGAAAGGTCCACCTCCCATTGGGCTCGAACAACATCCAGCTCCTCCTGTTTCTTGGCCAAAGTAACTGGCACCTCCTCCAACTGTTGAGTCGCCAATTCAAGATCAGCAGCTAGCTTCTTCTTTTCCTCCTTAAGGGCAGCGAGCTCCTTGTTAGCTTCTCCCAACTGGCCCCATGCTTCTTCTTTGCCCTTTATTTCGTTGTCCTTAACAAGCTTCAATGCATCATATGAGTTGTCTAAGTCAGAATGGGTTTCCTTCAGCTGTTCAAATTCCTCCTTCAACTTAGCATTGGCCTCCTTCAGCTCCCCCACCTTGGCATTCTCTTCCTCCAGCTTCTTCATTTCTTCATTCTTTATGGCCAACATGGACTTGGCTGGCTTCTCCTGCTCCTCAGCAGCCTTCCAATAAGTTGTAGCCAGGTCAATCATGGCAAGAGACTGAAATGACGAGTGAGAAGAAAGAGTTAGGTCAATCTGAAGTAAAATGGAGATGTGAGACAAAAAAGAGAAGTATAAAGACGATCAGGTAAACTACTACAAAGGTTACCTCGGAGGAAGCCAGCCCGACCCTAGCTCGGCAAGCTTCAGGAGTTAAGGCTCTGCTGGTGTATTTCTTGATTAAGTCTTGATCAGCCGCCCTCCTGACAACCACTTGCCCGTACTCCAGCTCAGGATACTCCCTAGCCAGGCAGTTAATCCTAGTCAGAGGAGCGACATCACTCAGCTTGTCAACTCGAGCCTGAACCATCTCAACATAGGACACTCTGACGGAAGAAGTTTGGAGGCCCCTAGCTGCAGTTTCCACCTGCTCATTGGCATCCATATGATCCGAGGCAGAGCTTACGGGGGAAGGACCAATCCTGAGCTTCTTACTGAGGGGGGCAGTATCATCATCCTCCTCCTCCTCATCTAACTCGATCACAGGCGACTTGGCCTTAGAAGCTTTTTTAGACTTGGTTTTGGCTTTGGCTTTGGCTTGGCCACGAGTCCTAGTCCTGCTGGCCTCCCTAGCTGGCTCCACAGCTTGATCAGATACGTCGACCTCATCAGCTTCGACCTCTTCCGTTCCTTGAGCGACATCTCTAGCTTGGTCCTCCTCCAGTTCCTCAAAGTTCTCCTCCACTGGAATAGAATTGACAGGGTCCACATCCACTGTCTTCAAAATTTCTTGACGAAGAACGCCCTCTCTCTCTCGATGTTCTTTGGCATTGGCTGCCCCGCAGCTCCTCTTGCTCTTCCTGATGTCAACAACTCGGCCCATACTCGCTTCTTGCTCTGGAGTTAAAACTGCAACAAGGTTGAAATAATAAAAATAATAAAAAGGTTTAGATCGACATATGGAATTTTTACATACGAGCAAACAGTTCTATGTACGAATTAAATATGTACGAGCTAATTATTCTACATACGAGCATAATGTTCTATGTACTAATTAAATTTGTGAATAAACAATCAGCGAGTTAAGACATATGCTAGCTAACGAGTTCAACACACAAGCAGTTAGTCTGAGTATGAGAAAAACATGTACTTGTCAGCAACTACAGGAGGGGTCAAGGGACAATGAATGGTCGAGTTCTTACCCCCAAAGTGCTCTCCCTGGTCCTTACAGTGATTGGCAGTTTTCTTACAATAATGGCATTCTCTCTTGAATCTGAATCGAGCTCCCTCATGGGTAACCCAATCTGGGTATCTTTGGCATCTTACTACTGGAACCATAGGCACGACATCTCCATCACCTACCATCAATCCAGCTCGGATATAGTTATTCTTGTTGGTTCCCAAGGAATTCCAACTGATAGCTCCCCTTTTGGTAAGCTCCACCAACTTCTTGCGCAAATCATTGTGCCAATATGGTGCCCAGTAGTTATCCTCACTCACACCAGTCGTATCAACACTGGGCAAGGGAAATTCCCACCCTCTCCTACTTTCTACCATCACTACGTAGGAGTTCCAACCACTAGCCTTACCAGGGAGATTAATAAACAGTTTGGGAGACTTTGGCTTGGAGGGTGTACTTATCCCACTATCTTTATCAAACTTAATACTAAAGAACTCCTTGAACACCTTCATGCAAGGCTCATACCCTAAGAATCTACAAACCATAATGAAACAAACCAGTACCCTGCAGGTGTTGGCTCCTAGTTGAAGTGGCAGTGCATCGGTGCATTCTAAGAACTCGTTTATGAAAGGATCTAGGGGTAAACTCAAACCAGCTTCAAATTGGCCATAGTAGAAGGCCACCCTGGTAGAATCCTCCTCATAGGTATCCCCAAACTTTTTGAAGAAGTCACTTCTGCTATACAAGGTGACATCGAACTCCTTCTTATCAACTTCACAAAAGTCATGTATCATGCTCAAGCGAGATGGAAAATTTTGCTTCCCCCTAATTGGCCTTGGAGGAACATAACCCCTTTCATTCCTGTCCGACGCCACAGTAGTCTCAAAAGCATCAACAATACGTGGGCTTGACGAGGTCGATGCATGGGCTTCTCCTTGAGTCTCCATATCTGTACAAGAAGAAGGGGAAATAGGGGAATCAGTTCTACATGAAGTCTCAGGAGTCCTAATAGACACACTAAGGGGCGACCTAGATTCCCCCGGAAATCCAATCCTGTTTCTAATAAAAGAGGGTTTATTGGCATCCTTGACATAAAACACAGCTAAATGATCGAGAAGCTCGTGAAAGAGATGAAAGGACACCACTCTTGGGTCGTTCGTTTCTAGGGCACCTAAGTCCTCTCCTACAGACAAAGTTAGCTCGGTGAAACGCAAGCCCCAACGGGTCAAAATTGAAATGCATTCCTCCATGGTTATCTCTCTCCACACTCCGTTCAAGTGTTTATAAACCCTACGATTGATGCTACAATAACCATACCCAGCTCCGGGCTCGCAGCTAAAGGTCCTAGCCATGGCAAAATCAAAGAAATTGCGGAAATAAAACCCTAATGTTGAAAGGCAAGAGGAATACCTTAAATTAGTTCGAGTGAAGGAGGACTACAGACGGAGATGGAAGCTTTGATTTATCCGATTGCTTTTTTCGCTATTTTCGCCGGAATTCAAGGAATCAGAGACAGCAAAAGTTGTAAATGAAGAAGGATTCTTGAATTTATATCTCCCTGAATTGGAAAGGACAAAGGGAAATTCAAAATTAAATTTCCTAATTAATGGCGGAAACAGTTTCCAAGGCGGACTCCCAAACGTCAAAACAGTAATCATTGCAAAAAAACGGCGCTCCTTTAGATCTGACCGTTTGTCGCCAACGATCTAGATTGTGACACGTCATCTATGGCCGACTAAACTTCAGAGCGAGTTGCGACCTTCGAGTGAAACAATCTTCATAAAAAATATCCTTAACTTCCTAGTCGACAAAGTCAACTCGAAAGTTGGGGGCCACTGAACATACCAAAAGTATCGAGTTGGGCCAAGCAAGTAAAGCCCAATCCTCAAAGCAACTATTGCCTCAGCATATCCAGTGGACTAGGCCCAATCAGTACATGGCCCAAAGCCCATCTCATGTATCAGTCGACTAAGTTCATTGTCCGACCTACCAGGTCCCGACCTAACTTAGTCCGACCTTATGATCCAAGCTCTAATTCGGGTACGATCCACGCTCTACCCGCCAGTCAGGTCGGCCATTCCTCAAATGGTGACCTCGACCTAATCAACAAGTGTCGACTTAACACTTTCAGGCACACATGTTTAAATTATTCCCATAACCGCATCCCTATAAATCAGGGACCGTTACAGGCACGTCCACATTACTAATAACTGCCGCTAAAATCTCGGAGCTTATATAGCACCACCAATTATACAACGGTCATCACCTATAAATACTTCATCACTACCAACGGTGCAAAGGTAACTGCAATTTTGTTATCTGAATATCCATTAATTCAATACATTTTGCTCTCCAATTATCAAACACTTACGCCCGAGGGTCTAAGCCGGAGACACATCCGGCTAGTCGTGGGTTCTGATTTCAGGTCAAGGAGCCAGGTGATCAGTCCTGCCACGTGGAGGAAGATTGATAAGCACTTTTCTTGCGGCATCACTATTCAATCCTTGTTGGATGACAAACTGTGTGAGATAAGGTTATAATCCTTGGGGGTTATAATTGTTCATAATCATTATTTGAATAGGATTGGTTATTAACAATCTGCACGTGCGCCTTTGGAGGCGTGTTCTTCGTCGTACTAGGCCTGGTCGGCTTGGGTTATCGCCGGTGAAGTGGAGAGTAAGGATAGGAAGGCCCATTTTCTTATATTATATGGAGACCGAGGAGGGGCTCCTCGTCTTTGAAGGGTGGCCTTGCTCGGCCTTGAGAGGTGTCTTGCTCGGCATTGATGATTATGCCCCATCGGCATTCAGTTTTGTTAGGCCTTAGTCATTATACGCTCTGCTATGTCTAGGTCTACATAGTGGGAATGACCAAGAAGCATGACGAGCAAAGGTAGAGAAAGCCCACTCCCTTTGTCATATTTGGGACTTGTATGGATTATATTTTGAGCCCAATCCATTGGGCCTTGCCCGGCCTGATCCACGTTCGTACCTCGGTTTATACCGTTCAGTAGCCCCCGACTCTCTAGCTCGGCTATGTCAAGGAGGAAGTGATGCTCTACCTTAGCTTAAACGAATACGAACGGGTGCTCACATGTCACTAGGCGCTTCATATTCCGCCAGCTAATTCGTACCATGATGGGGCGCATTTGTCGAAGTCTGACATTCGCCTTGGGAACCCACTAGTGCATTTAATGCTCAGAAAGGACAACGTCACTTTACCCGGATTTTGACCCATACCCGTTTTGAACTTGGGTATATAAGCCTAAACCTCCTTCAATTTCAATCTTATATCACCTTTAATCCTTGAGAGAGAATTAGCAAGCTTTAAATTGTCATTTCGTGTTCTTGGTTTCTTGACTCCGTTGCCCAGATTTATGCATTTGTACTCAATTTCACCCGTGTTTTCTTCATCAAACTTCGATTTAAGGTATAAATCTTTCTCTTTTCTGTGTATTTCTTGCATTATTACTCGTATTTTCTGGGTTTTTTGCGTGTTGTTCTTGGTGGGTTTGTTCAAAACCGCCATTGTTGTTCTTGAAGCTTTTCTTGAGCAATCTGTGTCTCCCTCGTATTTAGAGATGGCAAGAACATGGAGGAGTGACCCCAATGCTCTCTACTGTTACCACACCAAAAATCTTAGGGTTTATCAACGAACCGATGGTCCATGGATGATGCTGAGTTTAGATGAGATTTGGGAAATCTTGACGAGGTATCAAAGCCCTAGAACTGATGCACACTACCCAGGTTGGCATAGAATTGACCGAGTGAACGTAGATTACCCAAATGTTGTAGTGTTCCAAGGCTGGTCTGAGATAATTGACCACATCAATCTCTACTACTTGAAATTTGACCACCTGGAGCGTCCTCCATTGTTGGGTAAGGTTCCCTCCTCGATTTTAGTTTGTATGACGAGGAGGGATGTTATTCCTCTTCCTCATCTTCCATATGCCTTGGCCAAATAATGACCCTAAATTTTTCTGTTTGTTCAGCCATGATGGGAAGAGGAAGTGGAGTCGCTTGTCCTGCTGGTTCCTTGACTTCGGGAAGGATTGTAGACTCATTCCTAGAGGGAGCTGGTGTTGGAGGTCGTGGAGGAGGCCGAGGTAGATCTAGCCGAGGTAGGGTTTATACACCTAGGCCCTAACCCATTAGAGTTGGTGACCCCATGATAGAGGAACTTTACTCCAAGTATGGGGTGTCGAGAGAGGAGTATAAACTTAGTTATTTCCCCATTGTGCCCATTAAGGACGAGGAAGCCATGAAGGATTTCACGTATTCTTTGAATCATGTCCACTTTTTCTTCAAGCAGTTCCAATTAGGTCTTCGTCTGCCTCTAGATCCTTTCATAAGTGAGTTCCTTGAAGATAACAGGCTGTCCCGGCAATGCTAGGTGCCATTGCCGTGAGGTTCCTCACCGGCTTTATTGTGCTTTGTCGTAGCTTAGGCTTTGAGCCTTGTCAGTCTGCCTTCAACCACTTCTTCACCGTTAGTTATAAGAGTGATTCGAGATTGGTAGTGATAAGAAGTGACCCAAATCAACCCAAGCTTGTCTATCCCATGTCCAGCAAAGTGTCGGGGTGGAACAATCATGTGATCAGGGTAGAGAGCCGACAAGGCTGGGAATTCGCCTCTCCCTCTAAATATCCTAGTGTGCCCGAGCAAGTGTGGCGGCCAGAGTGGAGTGTGGAGTTAATTGAGAGGCTAAGGCAGTTTGCCAAGGTGGGCACTTTGTGCTGGTCAACCTTGGAAACTGACCATAGGTATTATGTACAGGATGGCATAATGCCTGGGCCTAGGGACGGGCTGATGCCTCTCGTCCCCGTCACAAGAGGTAACAGATTTCCAGACTGGAGGGTGCATCCCAGTCTTGTTTTTCATAGCGAATGTGATGTTTACAAGTTATACGATGACAGATGCCTTACACAGGATGGCATTGTCGGCTGTAATTTTTCTTTCTTTTCCCATCTTTCACACTTGGCATACTTTTTTGTTTAGCATTTATTCCTCCCCGTCATTTTAATGACTTGTTCTTTCTCGTATTTGCAGATCTAACCGAGGAAGAAGAAAAGAGAATGTCTGAAGAACTCTTGGATATCCAGACCTTGATGAAGCTGAGAATGAGGACATCACGCTCCTCGGCTCAGACCAAGAGGCGGGACGACGCCGTCCAGCACCAAGCAATTATGTCCACTAAGGACGCTGGGGCATTGCCCTTGAAACCGGTGGGGGGGGGGTGTTGCTACCTCCACCGAGGAAGGAGATGTCGGGCAAGGCGCCCAATTCGACGAGGGGCATAGCTCCCAGACTTTAACTTCTAGTGCCGATGAGGCGACAACAAGGCAAGCCGGTCAAGATGAGACCGTAAGGGCTGAGGCCGGTAGGAGAAACTCTGCCCAAAAGCGGCCAAGGGTGGACACCGAGTAGGAGGAATCCCCCTCCAAGAGAATTACTGAATCTCCCTCCACGGAGGTTACTGCTCGGCATGTGCAGACATATACTGAAGCTGAGCAGGTGGTCAAGAAGTTAGCCCTCTATCCCATGATCAGAGGTTTGGATGTGCTGGCCAGAAAGGGCCCCAAGCTAAGGCTAGGCCGGGCTGTAGTCCATCGTTCAATGGACGAGGACCTAGTGGAACACATGATTGAGGCTAAGCCGAGCAGGGAGTATCTGGCCAATCGAAAGGGCCTCCTTCTAAGTGAGGTAGCTTTGTCGTCACTCTTTCCTTTTCCTTCTCGTCTTCATAATACTTGTAGTTTTATTGACAATTTCTCGTTTTTTTTGTTGTAGCTCGCCATGATGACTGCCTACGAGGCAATAAAAGGCAAGGCCGCCAACGAGCATGCACAGAAGCTTCAACGATAGATTGAAAAGAATGATGCCGACATGGCTAAAGCCATGAGGCTGCTGAAGTCCTTGAGGGCTAAGGTGGATGAGCAGAAGGCGGCCAAGGCAGAGGCCGAGAAGGTTGGAGAGGCAGCCATGAGGCTCAAGCCAAGGCAGAGGAGGTCGCCAAGGTAGTCCAAGCTGAGATTGAGAGGCTTCAGGCCGAACTGAGGAGAAATGCCAAGGAAGCAGACTCTCAGTATAAAAAGTTAGAGGTTGATCTGCCTTCTATGATTGCTGAGGTAATCTCCCTGTTATATTCACTTAGCCAGAAGGGCCGTGGTGGATCCGACTCTTAAGGTCGATGTGGGCATGCTTGCCCGTCTTGTTTGCCAAGACTCATATGATGACCTTGCTCGTACTGGTCATGCCTTGGTGCCCTACTCTGATAATGCTCTCAAGATCATTGCTGCTCAAGATGCAAGGGAAGTTCGAGAGGAATGGGTCCCCCCTCCAATTGATCCTTGGGGCAAGCCGATGAAGGTTAGGACGAGGAAGCTTCTACTGAACAAATCACCATTTCTGAAGCCGGAGTTGAACAAGATGAGTTGTTCACTAATGATGAACAGGCTTAGGATTTTTAAGCCTTCTTTTTGTAATAGACCAGCCCTTTGTATTCCAACAATTTTATCAATACAATTCTTTTCTTCATTCTCTCGTCGTCTTTATTCTATTATGTTGATATGAAATGCCTTTGACTTGAATATTTATTGTTTTTAATGTGTTGTATGATTGCTTGCAAAATATTTGTACAAGTATCAAACTGTTTTGGGTAGCCGATGAGGCTCTTCTCGTCGATTGTACTTATGGTTTTAAACCGATGAAGCTTGTTCGGTCTTAAAACACGATAATTTGAAAGTTTGGTCATTAGGCCGAGGAAGGTTCCTAGGCATGACTCTTTTTTGCTAGGTTTTACCTTTTTATGCTGAGGATGGTCGTTCGGTCATAGGTCTTAGGTAACTTTTTGTTCTTTGCCTCTCTATGTCGAGGAGGGTCATTCGACCATAGATCTTAGGCATCTTTTAAGGTGTCACCTATCTATGACGAGGAAGCTCGTCCGGTCAAAGGTCTTGGGTGATTTTTAATGTTTTGCCTCTCTATGTCGAGGAAGGTCGCTCGGTCATAGGTCTTGGTGTGAATGCGGTGCCCAAATTTTTGTGTTGGATTCACGCGAGTTTGAAGACATCCAAGTTATTTGAAAAACGGAGTCGCCACGCCATTTTGATTACCTCAAAACTTTGAAAAAAAGGTTGTTTTATGGGTTCGGAGGTTAAGTTACCCCTTGGGAAGAACGTTTGGCGTTCACCCAAAGTGCCTTGCCGGAGCAAGTCTCCCGAGATTTCATTAATCGTGCTTGCTTGCGTGCTTTCTTGTGTGCATATGTTTGAAAGTAAGGGGGGAATGTCCCAAGTTGTCTTCCGGACGTACAAACCATTTGTTGGTTGTCGCTCGGGATTCCTTGGAATTTTATGTATTCGGGATTATGATCCCGTCCTCATCTTATGACTTGTGATCATCGCATTTTAAACCTCGGGACCCTCGGGACTTGCGTGATCGAGAGAATGACTCTCTTTTGGTCAAAGATGAGGTTCTTTAGAAAAGGAGGGTCCTTAGCCCATCAATCCTACGCTTTAAGACGGTCGAGCTCGTATAGAGGCTTCATACTCATTCTTAAGCGATAATCGGAGATATAGGGTTCAAGGTTATCCTTTTCCTAAAGAAATCGTGAACCTTTAATGGAAGGAACGATGTAAAGATAGGATCTTTTACACCGGTCCGTTCCAAGGTTGGGGAAAGGGGAATGCATGAAAAAAAATGACACTTTAATGAAAAGATGACATTTTTGGTTTTAGCAAATGATGCTTTTTTGATTGAAAGAAATGATCTTTATGCAAGTGATGCGTAAAGATAGGATTTTTATGCAAATGATGCATTGAAAAAGGGGTTTTGATGCAAAGGATGCATTTTTATTAAAAAAGATTTGATCTTTATATGCAAATGATGCATAAAGATAACATTTTTATTGGAAAATAGGGGTTTTAGGTGCAAAGGATGCACCTTTATGAAAAAGACTACATTTTTATGACAAATGAGGTCTTAATGCATGCAAAAGGGAAAGGGGGTGATAAAGATGTGATCTTTATGAATAAATGCCAAGTCCCAAGCAAGATATATGAATGCAATGAGCAAGTATATCAATTAAAATGCAAGGTTAGGGCGTGCGAGGTTACCAATCGTTTCCTTCGCTTCTTCGGACGGAGCTAGGAGGAGAGGTTTGTCTTGGGTCTTCAAGGAGGAGGGAGATGGCTTCTTGAACTTCTTCTTCGCCTTCTTGAGCCTTCAAGGGTGTTCTTCACGTCTGATTGTGTTTGTGAGTGTATTGTATCTCTATTGTGTGTCTTGTTTTTGAAATGGGTAGAGGAGGCCTCTATTTATAGGTAATCTGGATAAGGCTAATGAAGCCGTGCGGCTGTGTGTCCTTTGCAAATGAGGCCGTGCGGTCTTATCTGAATGACTCGGCATTCTAGAACCATGCAAGGTGGCATTATTCTAGAAGGCTCTTCCTAATTAAGAAAAACGTGTTTCTTAATTAGGAAGGATTCCCTTCGACCCTAATTTAATTAAAAACAGTTCCGAAATGCTCCTTTAACGCCGGGAAGGTTCTGGGAATTACCGGAAAACTTACCGAAAATGTCGGGAAAATTAACCGGAAGGCATGAGCCAGTTTGGGTACTTACGAAGCCCCTCGGCAACGTCACTTGCAAGGCGAGTGGGGTTGTCGATAGAAAAGGATCCGATCTCGCGAATGCCGAGACGGATTGAGTGACCTAGGTGGTCGAGTGGGTGAACCTTTTGGAAGGCTACCTACGTATCCGGAGGAATCAAGCCGATCGTAGTTCGGAAAAGATCCGCCGAGGAATAGAAGAGAAAACCGGTCTCTTGATGGGGAAATAGCAGAGAAAATGACCTAGGAGGTCAAGCAATTGATCCTACCGGGGATATGCTAGAAGTGACCAATGTGGTCGGATGTCCGAACCTCATGAGGGGCCGCTTTATCACCGAGGAGTGACGAAGGAATAGGGTGACCAAAGTGGTCGGATGGTGGACCTTTTATAAAAGGCTACCTACGTATCCGGAGGAATCAAGCCTTGATCGTAGTTCAAGCATCACTAGATAGTTAGGAACGATGTCTAGGATCCTTGAGATTTTGACAATTCGGAGGCTGTCACACGATTGACAATTGCGGAGGCCGTCACCTAATATTGACAATTACCGGAGGATGTCACCCGATTGACAATTACCGGAGGATGTCACCCGATTTGACAATTACCGGAGGATGTCACCCGATTGACAATTACCGGAGGATGTCACCCGATTTTGACAATTCTTGAGGCCTGTCACCTAATTTGACAATTACCGGAGGCCGTCACCTAATTTTGACAATTACCGGAGGCCGTCACCTAATTTTGACAATTACCGGAGGCCGTCACCTAATTTGACAATTACCGGAGGCCGTCACCTAATTTTGACAATTACCGGAGGTTTGTCACCTAATTTGACAATTACCGGAGGCCGTCACCTAATTTGACAATTACCGGAGGCCGTCACCTAATTTTGACAATTACCGGAGGCCGTCACCTAATTTGACAATTACTGGATGCCGTCACCTAATTTTGACAATTACTGGAGGCTGTCACCTAATTTGACAATTACTGGAGGCTGTCACCTAATTTTGACAATTACTGGAGGCTGTCACCTAATTTGACAATTACTGGAGGGTGTCACCTAATTTGACAATTACCGGAGGCCGTCACCTAATTTGACAATTACCGGAGGCCGTCACCTAATTTTGACAATTACCGGAGGCCGTCACCTAATTTGACAATTACCGGAGGCCGTCACCTAATTTGACAATTACCGGAGGCCGTCACCTAATTTTGACAATTACTGGAGGCTGTCACCTAAAAATTATTTCCTTTTAACAGAAGCTAAAGCTTACGGCGCTATCTCTTTTATGACGGAGATAGAGGGAGCTAAAGCTAGATGACGTTATTTCTTTATGACGGAAATAACGGAGACTAAAACTAGAAGACGTTATTTCATAGATTAAAGAAGTAAAAAGAACTTGATGATTTTTTGTAAAGAAAGTCGGATGTATCCTGATAATTTTTGTAAAAGAAGTGAATTAAAAATGCCAAAGGCAAATAAAATGAGCCACGAGGGGGTAAACTTGTAAAATAAGCCTCGGGGGGCACTGGAGGGAAAATTTGATTGAAAATGCCAAAGGGCACAAAGGATAAAACAGGCCTACGGGGGACAAAATTTGTAAAATGGAGCCTTCAGGGCAAAATTGTAAAAACAGCCACAGAGGCTTAGTATGTCGCACGACATAAGAGGCCAGTGAACAGATTCTTTAAAATTCGCACAAACCGTCATTTTGAAAATCAATTGAACTTGAAATTGAGAGGGAGGCGACAGTGAGAAAAGAGAGAGAGCGACATCAGAGAGGGAGATTCGAGGGAAATCCAACACTTCTTAGTCCGATTCAATTGAAGAATGCCTCCTAGGCTCTATCCGACCAAAAGGGCTTCTCAACATGCCAACTTAGCTACTCGAAGGAAGGGGGTGCAAAGGAATCAACGGCCGTTTCTTCCGAAAGCATCAAGAGGAGATTTCTACCCACAGCTTGATGAGCATACTTCGGATGTCAGGAAGAAGGAAGAGGTAAGAAACCTAGGGTTTTCTTGAAAATTTTTCAATTTGGGCGAAATTGATTTGAACTGAATGCCTTCAGACTGTGCTTATGAATTAAATTATGAACTGGCCTGAAATCATAGATTGATTTGGGAAGTGTAATGCATGCCATTCATTGATCTATTTTGACCCATTTTTGCTTGAGATGATTTAAAAAAAATAGCACGAAATATTGATACTTGTGCCATGTTTTCTTGCAGAAAATACGCACCCGTGGCTCTCCAGAGGCGATTGGCAAAGTGCTATAGCGTAGTTTGCCTGCAGCTGTGACTGCATACACTCGCCTAAGGGCATGATTTATGCTGTTGGACTGGGGAGGTTTTTCGAGATGGCGAAGGCCATTGGAGATACTCTGAGGAGTGTAGATCTGGTGAGAGCTTTCAGAGAGTATTGGTGGGAGACTACACATTCGTTTCACTTCTCTTGGGGTGAGACGACGATCACTCCGCTAGATTTTGCGATCATTACAGATCGCCCTTCACGGATGAGCCGCTCTACCTAGAGGAGCCTCGCACAGTGAGCTGAGCCCCAGACGATTGCTGATGCTGATTTTATGGGCTTACTTGGCTTCGTTCCCCACAATAAGAAGGGGAATGGATATGAGTTAGGCGAGTTGCATGGCTTGATCGAGGGGCAGAGCAGGGACTACATTGTGGTAGATGATCCCGCTGAGAGCCTACCGAGAGCCCAGAGATTGGCTAGGGCTTTCTTATGGGTGGGCTTTTCCGACATGCCGTTCATTAACCGCGCCTACCGCCTCGGTTTCGTTGTTGAGCCGTTGAGGGCATGGGATATTGTGGGGAATTTTTCCTCGGGAGAGGCAAAGCTTAATGAGATGTATTTGGCCCTAGATGACATCGCCGAGGGAAGGCGAAGTACTTCACCCGCTTTCATCCGGCTTTCGAGGTATTCTCTCACCTTGATCTCTTTTCCTTAGCGCATTTCATTATATCCCTTGTTTTCCCCGTTTTGACTTCTTCTTCTCCTTTTCGTGCTTGGGCATACGAGTATTTTGGCCGTTATGAGTGGCGTATCAAGGATGAGTTTCGCCACCACTTTTCCCGCTCTTCGTCGGTGGACGAAGGATGCCAGAAATGCATCAGACGCCGGAGGGCTCGAGGTGCAGGATTACTGCCTCGTATCATGACACGCTGACATGCCTGAGAGGGATTCCACAGAGGCTGAGCTTGTTCCCCTGGACTGGCCGTTATGATGACCTGGATTTGGATCATGCTGCGCACTTGACAGAGTGTCGCAAGCTACTGGTGGGCTTGTCCTGGAGATGCCTTGTACTTAGGAGAGAGGGTGTATAGACAAAGCATGGGCCGAATAAGCACGCTCGGATCCCCGATGATCCTCCGCCTAGGATGTGGTTGCCTCGCCCGGTTGGCGAATGTAGATGCTCGATTGTAGGCAATGGCAAAGACATCTCTACACACGGAGGGGGACTATACTTTGTACGTGGCTAGACATCTTCGCCTCCACTGCACTGTGGTTGGTTATGGCGCTCATAGCGCGGGGCCTTCGACCGGCTACGTAGCTAGACCTCCTTTGCCCCGACTTTCATTGATTATCGTGGCGGCGGTCGCACGAGGCGAGCTCACATTGATATGTCCTGCACTCATCCTCATCCGGTGCTCCCGCGAGGTTCTAGATCCGTAAGTACCGTTCCTTACGCCTCTTTGGATTGCTTGCATCTCTTTTTTTGTTATCAAGAACCGCATTCTCGACGCTTTTTATGTCCGCTTGTAATGTGTTTCGCCAAAGCTTACGTACATTTGACCAGTGGCATATACCGGCGCCGTGGGCATGATTGGCAAGCTCCGTAAAGGCATGAGTTTCTCGGAAGAATCGCTGCCGGCCACTGTGGTTCGATTGATATCTCTCCACCCGGCCAACCGAGAAGGAAGAAGAGCCGCTCCGATGACGTGGGCACCGCCGGGAGCACTAGAGGACCGACGCCTGACAAAGATCGCAAATGTGCCTCTTTACTGCACTCCATTGAGATTGACGATGATGATGAGGATGAGGATGAGGATGGTGGAGCCGAGACGGCCACAGATTACGAGCTTGACTCGTCGTCATCACTGAGCTTGACGACTACTATCGCACGGGGACCATAGCTTATGAGGCACCTTCTGACGATCCCGACGATGAGCCGAGGAGGCTGAGGATGACGACGAGGATGGAGATGAGGAGGGTGATGGGGATGGAGATGATTCAGAGTAGCCCCTTTTTCCCTAGACATTTGTGGCTTTTGGTTATTGTACCCCCTTTGGGGAAAACACATGTTATTATTTTTTTTTTATGCACAACTTTTGGACTTGATCTACTTTGTATGTACAAACGGTTTGAATGGATGACTTGGATGGATTTTTAACTTGTAAATGAATGCATGGGTGTATATGGGGTAAATGAACCCTCCCCTATGCATTTGAGAAGTGTATGAATGGTATTTGCAGCTTTTGACATGTCGGGGATTGCCCTGGGAAAAACAGGATGCTGCTGATGTCTGATGTCTGATGTGGCTTGTTATGTCGCACGACATGGCTTGTTATGTCGCGCGACATAGTAAGCCTAAACTGTGCTTTTCATTGCCTTTGAACCGGAATGGAATCGCAGACACAAAGTTGGAATTGGGTGACCAAAGAGGTCACCTACCCGGCCTCCTTGGGACAATGGCAAAGAGATATTAGTCCCTCCCTATAAGGATGGAAACGGGGTGACCTAGGAGGTCAAACAACCAATCCTTCATAGGAATGTTCCAAATCAAAGGGGGTGACCAATATGGTCATAAAATTGGACTTTTTATGAAAAGCTTACGCACCATTGGAGAATGGAGGAAGAAAAAGGTGACCAAAGTGGTCGGATGGCCGGACCTTTATGAAAGGCTACCTACGTATCCCTGAGGAATCAAGCCCCGATCGTAGTTCAAACTTTACCTAGACAAGCTTAGGAATGATGTCTAGGATTTTCGACGTTTTGACAATTAGGAAACCGTCGCCTAGAGTTATCTCGAAGGCACTTTTGGGAGAAAATGTTATCATTAGCAATTGGCACGTTACTTGAGCCTAGGGGTGATTTTTTTCTCGGAAACAATGGTAGGGACTCGGGTTTGGATATACATATGGAATGTATTTGGGAATTGTTTGAGACGGGTTTCAAACAGTGGGGTTGTATCCCTTGGGTGCGGACCGAACCGTTGCCGTTGTCAACGTGGACGAGAATTCCTTCTTGGCCGAGACCGGGTTTAAACCTCGGGTCTTGACTAAGGTCCTTTTCTTAAACTCGGCGCTTGAAGCCGATGCCGACAGTGCTTTTACAACCAAAGCAGTATGTTGGAGTGACCAAACCTTTCTTCTAGGGATGGATGTGACTTATCTGAGCCCCGGCCTGAGGAAAAACTTTCTCGCAAAACCCCATGTCTTACTAAAGCAAGGAAAGATCCTTTCATTTGGCAAAGCCCCGGTTGAATGAACCGAGCAGCGAAGTGACTCGGCGAAGCCCCGCCGTGTTCTAACAAAAATCCCAACTGATTGGTACTGCGGAAATGATCCTGAGGTTGATCTTGGCCAAGACTGAATCCATCTAGGGACCTAGTGAAGAACTCGATGCGAACCCCAGAAATGGCTAAAGAAGCCCCAAGTTTAAAGGAATGGCTTAGCAAAGTCCCGTACTTGAAGAGTTTCAAGGCAATCCTAATGCGAATTGTAGCGAAGAGGGAAAACCTATCCTTTTCCTTTTTTTTTTTATTTTCTTTTTTTTTTAGTCACTCACCAACCTTAAGAAGATGTGGACGAAGAGAAGAACTTTTAGGAAGATATATACATGCAGGGGCATATTTTTTCGAAAGGTGGGAATAGCTCCCGATTTTGTGTTATTTTGACGGCCTTATTTGACGTAGGCACAAAAACTCGCTTTAGGTTTGACTCTTTGAGAGAGCATAAGCGTAGAAAGGTTGGTAAAAGTGTATGGAAGCCCCCGCCGATAGAAAATTAGTGTTTAGCGCTATCTTTCCTAAGATGTAGAAAAGGAAGACTTGTCAAGACATCTGAAAACTTGGTTTATTTACAATGATCACAAGATTGCTTAAAACCCTTTATTAATGTTCGGGTTATTCAACCACTAATCTCGATATGAACAAACATTCTTATTAATCATAAGGAGAAAGTCAACCAATGTCGCGGATCAAGGTTGGCCGGGTGTGAAAGAAAGGTTTGTGTATAAGGAGGTCATTGATGAGACCGGGTTTTCTCGGGATTTGACCGTGTCCACGGGAGAGGTCATTTGATGAGACCGGTTTTCGGTAATTTGGATATGCTTATGACCGGACCATTGCCGGTTGCCTACGTTCCCCTCATTGTGAGGAGCTCAGTCGCCGTAGTTCGGCCTTGGCCGGACTCAAGCTTTTGGGAAATGGGATTTGTGGTTCCTTTAGTGAAAAGGCTAGGATGAGAAGATCGGATGATGAGGCATGGGCCTCGGATGATTCCTTGACCAAGTCATTCTTGGACGGCCGCTTCAATAGCTTTCTCGATTCTCGTCTTTCATTGGGGAGAAAGGACTTGCATATGCCTAAAGGCTTATGAAATGCTTCGCTTTTGCTTCGACCGCCCCATTGTTGTCGACAACTTTCATTTTTGAGCTTTGGTCTTGCCTCGTCCGTCAAGCTTTTGATTGGTAACGCCGGGTCCTTGGCCTCATTTTTCTTTTATTTTTTATGTGCAACCCCGTTTTTGCCTAGACCGCCCTTTTTTGGGATTTTCACTTAGCCGGGCATTACTCTTTTTGCACCAAGATTTCTTCTTTTTTTTTATATATGTGCAACCCTGTTTTTTGCCTAGACTGCCCTTTTCTGGGATTTTCAGTCTAGCTGGATATTACTCTTTTTGCACTACACACATTTTTTTCTTTTTCTTTTTTTTTATTTTCTAGAGCACCCGAGGACCAAGGCGAGCCCCTGCTTGAACATTCTTGATACCCTTGAAGTCTAAGCCAAGCCCCTAGGTTGTTGTCGACACGGGGTCAATCTTTCGAAGCTGAGTGGCCTTTTTTGTCGTTCCTTGATGTTGTCGCCGTCGTTGACTTGGTCAAGATGAAGGTGGACATGGTTTGGGAAAGTGTATGGCTTTGATGAAGGCCTTTTGTGGGGTGAGGAAAGTGTATGGCTTGATGGCATTAGTTGACTTTCTCACACTGATTAATCGGAACGTGAATTATTTCGAGAGATTATTTGTGGAGCAATGCAAGTGATCATATAAAATAAAACCATTTCATTAAATGTAATGTAGGTGTGCAAATAATGTCTTAAGTCTAGCAAGAAAAGAAGAAGACTTTTTATAGAAAATTGAAGATTCATTACAATGTCCATAGAGGACTTGATTGAAAGGAAAAAGTACTAGAACCTACGAAGGTCGACTGAGAGACTATTTTTCCTTTTTTTTTTTTTTTTTTTTTTTTTAAGGATAGGTAAACCCTAGTCTAGCTACTCTTCGCGGGTTGGACTCGCTGTGGAGCTTGAGCTTTCCTTCGTAGATCGCCCACCGAATTTCTTTCTTCGTATCCACACACTTGTCCGTCACATGACCATAATGCTTGTGGTACTCACGTAACTTGGTCCCGTCAACTCTACTTGGGTTTCTTGGCTTATGATTCTCGAGAGGTGTGAGAAGGCTTCGTTTCACCAAATCGTTGAAAACTTTGCTCATGGGCATCCCAAAATCATCAGCCGACGTTTTGACCTTGCACTTCTTGAATTGACCTCTTGTCATAACTTTCTCGTCTTTGGCCCATGGAGGTTCTCAAGCTTCCCATCTTCTATCAACTTCTGGATCTCATGCCTCAAATAGGTGCAATCATCGTTGTCAGGCCCATGGTATTGATGGAAAAGGCAATGCTTGGACTCATCCAACCGAATACCGGGGTTCCCGGGCTTCCAATTCTCCAAAGGGCTTTATCGCTTTTTCTTTCACTAGCTCTTCCGTAATCTTGCTTAAAGGCATCTCTCGTATTGTTAAAGTGAAAGGAGCGAGGTTTTCTGGGACCTTGTTATTCTCAAGACTCAGCATTCCCATTGTCCAATTGGTTCCACCGTTGGATTTGGCCGAAGGAAGCCGTGACATTCTTTCCTTTGTGAGGTACCGGTGCCGAGCCAGTACGGTTGCCGCTTGGTATTGGGTTATGCTCGGTGGAGTCATTTCTTTGCTCGGTCCGACATCTTGGGTCAAGGGAGTATTGATACTCATCATGAGGTCAAGCTTCTCTTGCATCTCGTTTCACTTGCTCCATCAACATTGCCACATAGGGTCAATCTGGGACTCTTGGGCTACCGGAATCGGCAACATGGACTTGTAGTAGCGAACCGACGGCTGAATTCATTAAGTCCTAGAGGTAACAGCTGAAAACTCGGTTCATCCTTTGGCAACTCATGATCGCATTCAGCGGGTATAGGGGCTTAACATAGCCACATATCTCAAACCGATTATGTGAGGTTGGAGCATAAACCGGTGTATTGCCGAGACCGAGGGATAAGTGGGGTGAAATCCAATCCGTTCGAGAAGCCGAGGGCAATGGGGCCCCGATGAGCCGGGATGTTGGAAAGGACTCGAGGAGAAGTGGTCCTTGGCAAGGGATCATATGTGGATGGAGGAAGGTATTGGTTATAGGTCGGGAACCGAGATGGCTACTTCGGAGTCTCATCTTCGACCACTACTGCAGAACCGCTGACTCAATTGTTACTTGGATTCCATTGCGGCGAAGAGCACCGATGAGCAATGACAAATGCTCTTCATGATCCTTCCGGGCATTTTCCAAAGCCAGGACTAACTCTTCCTTCCTAATCATCTCGATTTCCCATACCCTCACCGTTTCTCGTCAAATCCGCCATTCCGACTCTCTCGAGCCGATGAACCTGCTCGAACCGAAAAGCCGCCGACCCAAGACTCTCGCTCACTTCTTTTCGCTGCGGGAAAGGGATAGGCAAGGTTTAGACTCGGGATAGGTAAGGTTTAGACTCGGTGGATAGGTAAGGTTTAGACTCGAAGGTAAGTGTTTAGGCTGAAGGCTCAAGTAACATGCCCTTATCGCTTTAACTTTTGCTCGAAACGCATTTTCTCCTAATCCTAATTGATCGGAAAAGATGAGACCTTGAAAGGTCAAGATTGGAAGTAGAGATCGGACCGAAGAGGTCGCGATTAAGGACTTGACCGCGAAAGGTCGAGTTGGGAAATCGAAAATCGGACCGAGGAGGTCTCGACAGAGATTGACCATGAAAGGGCGGGACAAGAAAATCAAAAATCGGACCGAAGAGGTCTCGATTAGGGTTTGACCATGAAAGGTAGGGATAAAGAAAACGGAGATCGGACCGAAAAGATCTCGATTAGGGATTTGACCATGAAAGGTCGGGATGAGGAAAACGGAGATCGGACCGAAAAGGTCTCGATTAGGATTTCAGTAGATAGGAACATGCAATTATGATTACACTAATTGTTCAAGTTTACTTAAAACAATGTCTTTTATTAATCTCTAATTGGTTGGAAAAGGGGTTCCGCCCTTCTTTTTCACAACTACTCTAGATCCCGGATCGCTGGGTTCCGTCACTACGTCTATAAGCCCCTCGTATTCCACCCGTATTTCGACCTCCCAGGTGGATGCCTGGGCGAGGGTCCTATAGGGCACGCGGATCCCACCGACCGAGAGTAAAGAACGCTCCTATCGGGTCTAGCGGGTCATAGGACTTTTCAACGCACGAGCGATGCGGATTATAGTCAAGGCAATACCGGAAAGTCTCGTCTCTCTCGCCTTGACGGATCTTTGACAGAGTTTCGCTTGAGCGAATGACGGTTTTTGACTTTCGGTAATGTCCGAGAGAATAATAGGCATGGGTCGGGCGGTAAAAAGCCGGATGACACAAAGTGTCACATTGAACTTCGTTGCATACGCAAAGGCGTGAGTCGAAATCGAAGTCAATGCCGGCCAAGATCTTGCCAATTTTTCCTTGTCGGAATTTTGGCGTAGCTTCGCTTGAGCGAAAGATCTTTTGATTTTTTGGCAAAGACTCGGTCTTGACTCTTATGCATTCCGTGCGGGTCAAGGTCAATAGTCAATGTCTGAGTCAAGATCCCACCGATTTTTCCTTGTCGGAATTTCGGCAATTTCGCTTGAGCGACAATCTTGGCTTCCGTTATGAGCTAAGGCTTGACCTTTACGTGGGTATGCAATCGGGCTATATGACACGGACTAGACCAAAACCAACCAAAAGTCACGGTTTTTTGAAACGTGTGACACGGACCGTGCATTGGTCGACACCGGCCGCCATGGGAGGTTGGGATGATTCCGTGCGCGCCCGGAGCATCGTAAGGTCAGTCCGTGATCGCACTGGAACCACCTCGGGTTTGAAGGACGTGCGTGCAAAAGTGTACAGGATATATCAGTGCGCGTAGTGTGCGGTCTCCTAAAAATGTTCCTTTTTGAGTTAAAACAGAGATTTTCATAATGTGTTTTAAAGGAATGATTTTCGGATGGGGAAAATGCAACACATAAGCACGTAAATTTTCTCGGGAGCCCCGCCGCCATGGAGCCGAATAGCCCCAAGCCGCTAGGACCGCGTATTAACCATGATTTTTCCCCGGTGGAATTGCCACCGAGGTCGCCCGGCCGTAATCCAATGAGGATTGAGCCGTACGACTGCATGGATCAATTTTCCAGGTTCCACTCCTTTTGCTATTTTTCGGGTTATTTTCCCGTTTCAAAGTATGCACAAATTCCAAGATGCAAATGATGCAATGCATGGTAAAGAAAGCAAGCGCGATTAATGAAATCGGTGATGGGAGTCTAACCCGCTCAAAGGGAAAAGCTTTCTTTTTTTTTTTCAAAATTGTTTTTCGAAAAGGGATACTGGTACGTGGATTGTTAAACCACCGGTTATCCCAACTCCCACGTCAGGGAGTGTACAGGAAGGGTAAGTGGTTTCCACCTATATACCGAGTATCGATTTTTGTTTTGAAAATAAAAGCTTTTCTCCTTTGGGATGATCCCCAGCAGAGTCGCCAAACTGTGAATGTGGTGCCCAAATTTTTGTGTTGGATTCACGCGAGTTTGAAGACATCCGAGTTATTTGAAAAACGGAGTCGCCACGCCATTTTGATTACCTCAAAACTTTGAAAAAAAGGTTGTTTTATGGGTTCGGAGGTTAAGTTACCCCTTGGGAAGAACGTCATGCGTTCACCCAAAGTGCCTTGCCGGAGCAAGTCTCCCGAGATTTCATTAATCGTGCTTGCTTGCGTGCTTTCTTGTGTGCATATGTTTGAAAGTAAGGGGGGAATGTCCCAAGTTGTCTTCCGGACGTACAAACCATTTGTTGGTTGTCGCTCGGGATTCCTTGGAATTTTATGTATTCGGGATTATGATCCCGTCCTCATCTTATGACTTGTGATCATCGCATTTTAAACCTCGGGACCCTCGGGACTTGCGTGATCGAGAGAATGACTCTCTTTTGGTCAAAGATGAGGTTCTTTAGAAAAGGAGGGTCCTTAGCCCATCAATCCTACGCTTTAAGACGGTCGAGCTCGTATAGAGGCTTCATACTCATTCTTAAGCGATAATCGGAGATATAGGGTTCAAGGTTATCCTTTTCCTAAAGAAATCGTGAACCTTTAATGGAAGGAACGATGTAAAGATAGGATCTTTTTACACCGGTCCGTTCCAAGGTTGGGGGAAAGGGGAATGCATAAAAAAAAATGACACTTTAATGAAAAGATGACATTTTTGGTTTTAGCAAATGATGCTTTTTTGATTGAAAGAAATGATCTTTATGCAAGTGATGCGTAAAGATAGGATTTTTATGCAAATGATGCATTGAAAAAGGGGTTTTGATGCAAAGGATGCATTTTTATTAAAAAAGATTTGATCTTTATATGCAAATGATGCATAAAGATAACATTTTTATTGGAAAATAGGGGTTTTAGGTGCAAAGGATGCACCTTTATGAAAAAGACTACATTTTTATGACAAATGAGGTCTTAATGCATGCAAAAGGGAAAGGGGGTGATAAAGATGTGATCTTTATGAATAAATGCCAAGTCCCAAGCAAGATATATGAATGCAATGAGCAAGTATATCAATTAAAATGCAAGGTTAGGGCGTGCGAGGTTACCAATCGTTTCCTTCGCTTCTTCGGACGGAGCTAGGAGGAGAGGTTCGTCTTGGGTCTTCAAGGAGGAGGGAGATGGCTTCTTGAGCTTCTTCTTCTCCTTCTTGAGCCTTCAAGGGTGTTCTTCACGTCTGATTGTGTTTGTGAGTGTATTGTATCTCTATTGTGTGTCTTGTTTTTGAAATGGGTAGAGGAGGCCTCTATTTATAGGTAATCTGGATAAGGCTAATGAAGCCGTGCGGCTGCAGGTCCTTTGCAAATGAGGCCGTGCGGTCTTATCCTGAATGACTCAGCATTCTAGAACCATGCAAGGTGGCATTATTCTAGAAGGCTCTTCCTAATTAAGAAAAACGTGTTTCTTAATTAGGAAGGATTCCCTTCAGCCCTAATTTAATTAAAAACAGTTCCGGAATGCTCCCGGAACCCTGGGAAGGTCTGGGGAATTACCGGAAAACTTACCGAAAATGTCGGGAAAATTAACCGGAAGGCATGAGCCAGATTTGGGTACTTACACTTGGGCAATTTTTTAAGGTTTCACCTATCTATGACGAGGAAGCTTGTTTGGTCATAGGTCTTGGGTGATTTTTTTTAATATTTTGCCTCTCTATGCCGAGGAAGTTTGCTCGGTCATAGGTATTGGGCAATTTTGGTGGGAATTTATCCCTTTGATGTTGTGGAGGAATCTCCTCGTCGACAAGCAAAGGTAGGAAAGATCCACTCCCTTTGTCACTGTTTGTCTTGCAAGTCATTGGTTTTTGATGAAAATTAAATCTTCATTAACTTAAATTGATTACATCAAACTACAGTCCTATCTTTACTTGAAAAGAAAAATACTAACAAAGACTACTTTATTACATAAAAAATAGACTAAAACTAATGATAATACTTTCGTAGATGATCAGAATGTCACGAATGTTTAAGCTCTTGCCCATCTGTAGTGTTCATTTTGTAGGTCCCTTTTCTGATGACTTGGGTGATGATGTAGGGGCCTTCCCAGTTTGGGGAGAGCTTGTTTTGTTCAGCATTTCTGCCAGTTGCTTCAATTTTTCTAAGTACCCAATTGCCCACTTGGAATACTCTCTTGTTGACCCTTTTGTCATTATAGGCTTTGGTTCTTTGCTTGTAGTTCACCATACTCATCTGAGCAGCTATTCTCCTTTCATCCACTAGATCTAGGTCTAGGAGCTTGTTGACCTTGTTGACTTGTTCATCATAGTTTAAATTTCTATTTGTAGGGATGGGCATTTCAGCTGGTTTCATAGCCTCAGAACCGAAGGTAAGTGTGAATGGGGTTTCCCCGGTTGGCCCCCGGGTGGTTGTGCGAACTGCCCATAGGGCTAAGGGAAGTTCGTTCAACCATCTACCATCACTTCCCTCAAGGTTCTTAGTTAGGGTTGTTAGCACCAACTTATTGGCTGCTTCCGCTTGTCTGTTGCATTGTGGTCTACTCACTGATGATTTGATGTGTCGGACTCCGAGTCTGTTTAGCTCTGTCGTGAATGCCTTGAAGAACTGAAGACCATGATCTGAAATGATAGTGTGTGGAACCCCAAAGCGACACCAGATGAAGTCATTGGTAAAATTGATTGCATTCTCCTCTGTTATTTTGGTTAATGCCTTTACTTCAATCCATTTGGAGAAGTAGTCAACAACCACGATCACATACTTGCAATTACCTAGGGCGGGGGAGGGGGAGAGGGTCCGATGATATCAATTCCCCACATATCAAATGGCCACATATGTATTATGAGAGTTTTCTCAACTGCTGGGAGTCTAGGAATGTCAGAATATCTCTGGCACTTGTCACATTTTCTTACATAGGCTTGCGCGTCCTCTCTCAGGTTTGGCCAATAATAACCTAGTGTGATGATTTTATCAGCTAAGGTTCTGGCCCCCGGGTGACCACCACAAATTCCATCATGGATTTCCGCCAAGAGATTTTTTGTTTCCTTTGGATGGACACGCCTCAGCAGGGGCTTTGTGAATGATCTCCTGCATAGAATTCTGTTCATCACTGTAAACCTTATTGATTTCTTCTTGATAAGCCTAACACGTGCTTCATCTTTCGGAGTTGGTTCTTGTCAATGAAATTCATGTAGTCATCTATCCAACACCTCTCCTCATAATCTAGGAGCATTATTTGTAGTCTCTCATAGGCAGGTTCTTCAGCAAAGACTATGAGTGGGTTGGAATTAGGTCTTCCACATCAATAGTTTCTAATTAAGATAGAACATCTGCCACTTGATTGTCTTCCCTTCCTATCTGACTTATTTAAAAAAACTCCAGTTTTTTCGTCATGTCTAGGACCAGGTCTCTATACTTTGTAAGTACATGATGTTGCATGCTATACTCCCCATTTATCTGCTTGACTACGAGCTGGGAGTCACAGAATGCAACGACTTTGGTTGCTCCATAGAAGGAAGCCAATTCAATGCCAAATATCAGGGCCTCGTACTCTGCTTGATTGTTGGAAGCAGGGAACTTGAATCTGATTATGTCTTGGATGGTGTGCTCCCCATCGGGACTTGCTAGCACAATTCCAGCTCCGCTTCTCTCCTTAGTAGCTGAGCCATCTGTGTATAAGACCCAACAGTTGGATGAGAGCTCGATGGTCGATTCTTTCCTGCAGTTTTTTTGCGCTTACGGGAGGTGGGGTCGTGCTCACCTATGAAGGCGGTTTCAATCATGAAATCGACCAGAGGCTGTGCTAAGAGTGTCTTCCTAGGTTGGTATGTGATGTCAAACTTAGTGAGTTCGATAGACCAATTAAGGAGACGTCCTGAGCAATCCTACTTATGCAATATTTTCTTCAAGGGCGCATTTGTATACACGGTGATGGGGTGTACAGGAAAGTATGCTCATAATTTTCTTGCCGCTATGACTAAGGCGTATGCTATCTTTTCTGCATTGAAGTATCTGTTCTCCACATCACATAGTGCCTTGGAGACATAATAGATGGGTTTTTGTGTGATTCCTTCATTTCGGACTAGTATCGCAGCTATTGTGTTGTCCGTGGCTGCTAGGGAGACATATATCATCTCTCCAGTAATCGAGCTGCTCAACAAAGGAGGGGATCCCAAGTACTTCCTCAATTGTTTGAATGATTCTGAGCATTCAGATGTACAGAAGAAGTTCTTGGCCCCCTTCAAGACTTTGAAGAAAGACAACGATTTTTCAGCAGATTTAGCGATGAATCTCCCTAGTGAAGCTATCCTTCCATTCAGTCTTTGCACCTCCTTGATTTTGGTAGGTTCCTTCATTTCTATCAAGGCTTTGATTTTTTCCGGGTTTGCCACAATGCCTCTTTGTGATACCATAAAACCAAGGAATTTTCCAGCAGTCACCCTGAACACACATTTACTTCGGTTTAATTTCATGCTGTTGGCCTTTAGGTTGTTGAAAGTTTCCTCTAAGTCTGGTGCGTGACTTCCATCCTTAGTCTTGATAACCATGTCATCTATATAGGCTTCCATATTACGGCCTATCTACTCCCCAAAGACTTTATTAACCATGCGCTGGTATGTCGCGCCTGCATTCTTGAGCCCGAAGGGCATCATATTGTAACAATAAATCCCTCCAGCTGCCTGGAAAGCCGTTTTTTCAATATCTTCCTTAGCCATTTTTATTTGGTGATAACCGGAGTAGGCGTCTAGGAAGCTGAGAGTGGCATGTCCAGCAATGGAGTCTACCAACTTGTCAATTCTGGGGAGAGGGTAACTGTCTTTTGAGCAGGCTTTGTTGAGATCTGTGAAATCCACGCACATTCGCCACTTCCCGTTATGTTTTTTGACCATCACAACGTTGGCCAACCAAACAGGGTATGTGGTTTCTGTTTCACCCTAAAAATTTCACTCAGCATGTTCTACGTCTTAATCATCTACCTTGAGGTAACGTCTTGATTTACATCTTGGACTAACGCCTTGGATTACTTGTTGTATATTTCCTATTTTTCAGGAACAGAGTTATGGATAAATAATCTACCTTCATGACCGTTTGGGACTCATTCAAATGACGCCATAACAACCATATTATCAACCAAAAGAATAACGGTCGCCCATCATCAACAAAGGGCGAGATTCTAGGCGAAAGAAGGTGGATTACATTTATGTTGTTACTTCCGTTATCTTTTCAAATATATAAACCCTCTAGAACGCACATGTATATACGTTACACACTCTACTTTACGTTCATACTACACATTGTACACGGAACAAAGAATATCAATAAACATTTTCTTGGTTAAGGTAGGCTTTTCCTAAAGCCTCTCGAGGTTTTTCCCGGTGAACGATTGTTCAAAGGTTTTCCTCGTTACATCCTCGTGTTCATCTTGGTTTGAGAATTATATTCCATTTGTGCCCAATATCCTTGATAGATAAATTTAATTGTTGAAATTTGTCCAAAACAATTTGGCGCCGTCTTTGGGAACTTTGGTTTTTTAGATTCCATTCAAGATAAGCAATCCTACTTCTGCAATGTCTATGTCCATTATCACGACTGGGGCAAGAACCAACACGTCAAGCTTACCCATGACTTCTGGTATCCCTCCTACAGTTGGCTTCAGTGCCGAGACGCCTCAAGGCCAACCCCTCAACTCGGGTGGATCTTCATCCATAACATTGCCTGGAATCTCGCTAGAAATTATAAGCAGCATGACAAACATGATGCAACAGTTGAAGGACCAGATTGACAGACAACAATATAATAATCAAATGATATTTAACCACATCGATGGAATACGACGTGATTTATCAGCTTCAGGGCGCGGTGTTCCAATAGTCAGCATGCCGGAGACCTCACCTCTGCAGCCCAGGACTCTTTTCTCAGATGCTGGGCCGAGTGCAAGGAGCTGTCAAGGCAATACATCCATGGTCAGCGCTGTTCAGACTGAAAGCATCACTGTTACGTCCAACCCGGTTCCGCTATCAACATGTTTTACCTTTGCAACCCCACCTCCTGTGGGGCAAACAGGGAGTTTTAATATGTTTAATACTCCTTTCAATCCATTTGTTACCACTAACCCTGTTGCAGATAACACCCTTGCAAGGGAAGTGCATCAGATTAAGGATATCCTCATGAAGGTCCCAGGAGTCACCTTACCCTTCAACCAATCATCTCCAACCAGCCATCATGATTCCCATTTCGTTCCTGCCATAGCTGGTGTGGAGATCCCCAAAAGATTTCAAGTACCTCCAATGAAACAATATGATGACACAACGGATCCTGCAGAGCATATAGCCCTGTATCAAGAGAAGATGGACATCATTAGCATTCCCCGCCATCTTAAGGAAGTTTGTTTGTGCAGGGGCTTTGGGTCAACTCTATCTGGTCCCGCCTTTATGTGGCTGACTAATCAGCCTATGAACTCTATCTCTTCTTACTTTCAACTCCTAAACATGTTTCTTAGTCAATTCTCTTGCAATCGTGTGTTTGAGAAACTAACAAGTGACCTTTACAGAGTGGTACAATAGCCCGATGAAACTTTAAAAGACTACGTGTTCAGGTTCAACAAGGAAGCTGTGAGCATCCCTCATATTGACGTGTCAACGGCAACAGAAGCTTACAGAATGGGCCTAAAAAGAGAAACACCATTCTACCAAGATTTAGTTATGTACCCATCTAGGAGCCTAGAAGAAATTAGAATGAGATGTGTTCGCTTCATCAGGTTGGAAGAAGACGAGATGGTTCATGGCAAGGCGTCAAGTAAGACACCTACATATGAGAATCCTGACAAAAAGGCGGACTCCTCTCATCATCGATCCAATAGGGGGAAACCCTACTCTAAAACCGACTCTTCTAAAATTAATATTGTGGAAGAAGATGATGCAACTTATCCTAAGATTAGTGACTATTGCTTTTATGTTGATGTTTCAGGACTCCTCTACACAATGGACAACTTGGGTAGCAAGGTAAGATGGCCAAAGGCAGCTGACAAACCTTCACCTTGGAAGGACAAAGTGGTGTGCTTACCATGAGGATTTTGGCCACATTACTGACAACTGCATCGCCTTGTGAAAAGAAATTAGCTACTTACTTTCAAAAGGGTTCCTCAAGGATTTGCTTGGAAAAAGAAAAGGACGGACCGAGACAAAGGAAGCCATAGCTGACGCTCCATCTTCACCTCCTCGTGCAACTAAGGTGATCAATTTCATCACGAGTGGCTCGAACATCTGTGGGACCACATACTCCACAGCAAAATGTCATGCTAAAGATTCCAAAGAAGATAAGTTGGAGCTACCAACTAGGCATCCAGATCACTCCCCGGGCCAGCAAATAGTTTTCGACGATGATGATAAAGAGGATGTCTTGGACCCACATCATGAAGATCTGGTCGTCACTTTACAGATTGCCAACTGCAAGGTGAAGCGCATCCTAATCGACAACGGGAGTTCAGTCAACCTAATCATGAAAAGCACCTTAGAATAAATGATGATTCCCCTATCAAAGGTCGTGAGGAATTCTTCCTTTCTAGTAGGTTTCAGTGGAAATACCAAACAGACAATTGGAGAAATCAAGTTACCCATCTATGTAGAAGGAATGAACTCTATGGAAAGGATTTGCGTGATCGATTGCCCATCCTCTTATAACGTCATCTTGGGCAGGCCTTGGATCCATAACATGAAAGCAATTCCATCTACGTACCATCAATGCATCAAGATGCCAATGCCTTGGGGTGTAATCAAGGTGAAGGGAGACCAGCAAGCTACCAAGGAATGCTACAAAACGGATATGAAAGTGTGTTCTACTCACTAAGCGTAGCTGATAAAGAAGAGGGTCTAGGATGTCCTACATTATGTAAAGACAGAGATGTCAAAAATCGAAGACGAATCAGAAGGAAGATGTCAAAGCTTACCTGTTGATCAATAAGCCGATACTGGGGCAAGCCGTCATCCTCGTAAAACATTCAAGATGGCATATTATTGTCCCACAAAATATCATGGAATGCATCTTAAGTATTATTACCTGTAAGTTAAAAATTATTACAATTTTAATGCCAAGGTACGAACCTCTTCTTAAAATAATTTTTATTTCTTTCAAAATTTTTATTCCTTTTTTAATCAAAACCCATACTGACTTAAGCATCGGAGGGGTGTTATCCAAGCTAACACCCAACCCTAACATGTTCCTGTGTTGCAAGATGGGGACCCCTCAACCCTGGATAAGTGACATCAGAAGGCTACGTGCATGACAGGCGCCTTGAAGGGTTAAGCTCTTCTTGATGATATAAGGTACACGATTTCTTCATTCTCAGGAGCATTATAAAATATACCTACAGAGTCATGATTATAGAACCGCCTGGGCGCACGTTTTTCACACTTGATTTAAAAAGCGGACTTAATTTACCTCGTCAGATGAATTATGTCCTCCATTTTAAATTTAAGTTGTGAACTAAGGGTTGTAACATTAACATGTTACCTAAAGGACACCGCAAGATGACATTTCTACATGTCATCAACAACTTGGTTATAACATCGTTACATGTTATCTTTACAACTTGGTTATAACATCGCTACATGTTATATTTACAACTTGGTTATAACATCATTGCATGTTATCTTTACTTACTGGTTATAACACTAGTACGTGTTGCCTTCTGTACCTAGCATAAAAATACTCGAAGGGATAAAAACACCAAAAGTACCATTACGATAACGAAAGTTTAACCAAAAGACCAAGATGTTGGACCAACCCAACACCATCAAAACAAGTATTTGGACTCTTATGAGCCACTTACAGAACCAATAATTCAAAGATGTCTTAGGGGAACCCCCTATTTTAAGACCCAAATTTACATGCCAATAGAGTCATGGCAAATAAAACGTAACCATTGTTCAAACACTTAAAAAAGAAATTGTTTTTAACTTCATATTGCAGGTGCAGCTTCAACTTCCTTACCTTCACCTTCCTTCCTGCCTCGTTCTTCTTCCTTGCCTTGATCGGCCACCTTCGAGCTCACTTCACTCACATAGGGAGCTTCTCCTAGGAATTCATTCACCAGGGCTACTTCTTCATCAATCTTCCAATTTACATGCTGCCCATTTTCAAACTCCTTCATCATTTTGATCCTACACTCCATAACCAATTTGCTTGCACCCATCATATATCCTTCCTTTACTTTCTCAAGCTCTTTGATATGTTCCTCTTCTACCTTCAGCATCCTGGTCGTTAGGTTGGCAAGCTCATTATTTTGCTTCTCCACTTGCTCTTCAGCCTTCACTGGCCTGAAAGCTTCAAATTTATGTTTTTGAGTGAGTATTTTATTGCTGTCCTCCTTCACCTCCAACTCTCTCAGCAAAAAATCTACCACCTCCATAGTCTATGAAAAAACATGTTACTGTGTTAAAACAAATCCACGTCTGGAAAATCCCTTGCATCAAGTAAATAAGAGGTGTACCTTCCCAGAAAAGCTTTCCACCTTAGCTCTTGAGTCCTCAATCTTCAATCCATCTACTACCACGATTTTTACGTCTTCAAATTTCCTCTTTCTCTCCGCCTTGGCACTCTTGGAACTTTATCCCTTTGGGAGGGGAGGCTTGCCTTCTTCTTTCTTCACTCCAATTCTCGCCCTGATACCAGACAGGACATCCTCCACACCAAAACTGGCCTTGGACCGAGTCACTACACAAAAGGAATGTCAAGAGCAGCAACAAAACAAAGATGGAATAAGATACGTCAACAAGAGAAAGAAGCATACCAGATGACATCTTGCTTAAACTGGAGCTAGTAGAAATCCCTTTTCTCTCCTCTACCAACTCAACAGAAGGCACCTTGAATTTTCAAAGATCCTCTGGAGACAAACTTAAAATCCGATCAACATTGGCAGTTGTATCATCAAGGGGTGGGAAAAGCTCTTCCAACTTGCTGACTGAAAAACATATGTCATCAACATGTTAGGACAGGCATAAAGAAAGGCACAATAGTCAGGCGCATAGCTAAAAACAACTACCTGATGGGTTCCATGTAGACACCAAATCTCCTCCTCCCTCCAGGCTACTTTTTCTCACATAGAAGAATCTATGTTTCCATCCTCTATCAGTTGCATCAAGACCCAGAATCAAAGGATCCCTATTCGGCCTAACCCTAAAATTGTATCTACCTTTTCCAAAAGCCCTAATATCAAAAACAAATGCCAACTCCTATAAACCTGCTACCACACCATGCTCGACTGTGATTCTATCTAGGGTAAGCAAAATGCGCCATCCTATGGGCCTTAATTGATAGTAGGACAACTGGGTCACTTCGAAAAAGCGGGAGATAGAAGTAGAGAAAGGAAATTTCAAATCTACACTGAAAGGGTATTCGTAAAACCCTACCCACTCATCGAACACACAATCGGCGCTGAAAACTTCAGTAGGGATTAAGAACTTAGTGTTCGGAGGGAAGGCGTTGTTTCTCTTCAAAGCGTCAACGTGGGATGCGTTGAAATTGCACCGTTCACCCTCTATATCTCGGATAAATCCTAGACACCTAAAGCCCTCGGGCAAAGACGCATCAACATCTATTACCTTTTTCTTACATTTCCCATTATGGCGGTTGAAAGAGACAGAGAAATGAAAAACAAAAAGAGAGAAAATTAATCGGAGAAACGGATGGAGACCTAGCGCCGGCTGGACGGAGAGTTTTGAAAAAGAAAATATGGTTTCCTTCTCTGAACCGTATAAATATGAAGGGACAATTATAGGCGCCTGCTGAAAAGCCCATAATTGCCCTAGTTTTTCCTTAACCACGTGAGCCAGCCATCTCATCAACTCCCTAAGCAAAGACGAGGCGACACTTGGCAAAATATTAAGTCTTTCCGTATTCAGCCTGGAAAGTCTCAATATTTTTGGGGCAATTATTTCACTCTAAAAATTTCACTCAGCATGTTCTACGTCTTAATCATCTACCTTGAGGTAACGTCTTGATTTACATCTTGGACTAACGCCTTGGATTACTTGTTGTATATTTCCTATTTTTCAGGAACAGAGTTATGGATAAATAATCTACCTTCATGACCATTTGGGACTCAGTCAAATGACGCCATAACAACCATATCATCAACCAAAAGAATAACGGTCGCCCATCATCAACAAAGAGCGAGATTATAGGCGAAAGAAGGGGGATTACATTTATGTTGTTACTTACATTATATTTTCAAATATATAAACCCTCTAGAACGCACATGTATACACGTTACACACTCTACTTTAAGCTCATACTGCACATTGCACACAAAACAAAGAATATCAATAAACATTTTCTTGGTTAAGGTAGGCTTTTCCTAAAGCCTCCCGAGGTTTTTCCCGGCGAACGATTGTTCAAAGGTTTTCCTCGTTACATCCTCGTGTTCATCTTGGTTTGAGAATTATATTCCATTTGTGCCCAACATCCTTGATAGATAAATTTAATTGTTGAAATTTGTTCAAAACAGTTTCCTTGATAATTCTGGCACTTAGTAATTTCTGCACCTCTTCCTTAATAGCCTTTTCTTTATCATTTGCTCAAATTCTTCTTATTTGTTTGATAGGTCTAGCAGACGAACCAACTTCCAATCTGTGGAGAGCTACTTCTTCATTTATTCCCCTCATATCCTCGACTTTCCAGGCGAAGACGTCCAGATTATTTAGTAGGAGGGCGATGATTTCTTCACTTTCTTCCGGAGAAAGCTGACCCTAATTTTATTTTTTGTTCTGGATAGTCGGGATTGAGAATGATCTCTTCTTGTTCATCTACGGGCTCTAATTCTGGACCGTCTCGAAATTGCAAAGTTTCGATGATTATTTCTCTAAGTCGTCTACCTTCTTCACCATTAATGTCTAGGTATTCCATTTCCACAAGCTCGTCTACGTCTGGCATCTTTCCATGTCTCAAGTCATAGTTTTCCCCCGAGTTCTAATCGTTGATGAGATGAGGGGCTATATCTGAGACGGACGGAACTAGGTCATTGTCTTCATGGACACTTAGAATCATGTGGTCCTCATCCTCCTCTTCTTTTTCAGAAATTTGATTTTGCCCAGAACTGGTGCGGGTAGTCTTTACAGACTTAGAGATTTTCAGGTTTTCTTCCTGGGTGTCCACCTCCACTCTTCTAGATGTTTTTCTGCTCCTCATGACATTCTCCAAGAATTCCTTATGGCGCTCTCACACATCCGACCCCAGCTCGAGTGGGTAATTTAACACGTTGGTGGGGGAGGGAGGCGACCATCCCAAGTTTGCCTTGACTTGGAATGCCGAGGATGGCATGATAGTCACATGCCAGATCCATGACCTCGAATGTTATTGTGGCTTTGCTCTAAAGGGATACTCACCCACTTCCAGCAATAAGTCAATTGTTCCCATGACGTTGACTTTTTGGTTGGTGAAGGCTCTAGCATGCTATCTTTCAGGTTCATTTTCTGAAAGGTAGTAGTACAGAATATCTCGGGAGGCCCCCGAGTCTATGAGGAGTCTTTCGGATTCACAGTTTTCAATCCTCCCTTTGATTACCAAGGGTTGTTCGCGAGCCGAGCGACTTCCGGCCAGTTCATTAGGGGAGAAGCTAATGACTTCCTCCTCCTTATGAATCCAGGTGGGGATATGATAGACTTTACTCAGCTCATGGATCTGGTCTTATAATTTTTTATTAGAGACAACTTCCTCCCTTATGATATGGAGCTTGGCCCTAGGAGGTCTGTCCTCCCTTTCATCTTCTTTATCATCGTCGTCGTCCTCTTTTCACTTTCGCTTGCTATCTTTTCGCATAACGTAGCAGTCAAACTTTCCCTCGTCTACCCATCTTTAGATCATTCTCATGAGGTGTTTTGGACAAATTTCAACAATTAAATTTATCTATCAAGGATTTTGGGCTCAAATGGAATATAACTCTCAAACCAAGATGAACACAAAGATGTAACGAGGAAAACCTTTGAACAATCGTTCACAGGGAAAAACCTCGGGAGGCTTTAGGAAAAACCTACCTTAACCAAAAAAGTGTTATTGAATTTAGTAGTTCTTGAGTACAAAGTGCAGTATGAGCGTAGAGTAGAGTGTGTAAAGTGAATACATGTGCGTTCTAGAGATAATATATACACATAAATATAATCGAAACAACAACTTGAATGTTATCTCTGATATTTCACCTAGAATCTCGCCCTCAGTTGATGATGAACAGCTGTTACTCCCTTGGTTGATGATATGGTTGTTATGTCGCCTTTTGACCGAGTCCCAAACGGTCATAAGAATAAATTATTTATCCATAATTCTGTTCCTGAAAATGTTAGTGTTATGCCCTAGGCCTATAGTTGATAGACGTATATGTTGACATTATTTATTATTATATGAAAAGTTTATTATTTGATTATTATATATTTTGCATATTTATTTGTAATAATCTCCGTCCCTAATTATTAAGTGAATAATTAGTATAAATGTTAATGGATAATCATTTGATGATTATATGCATAGAGATGCACATTAAATTTATGAGTACTTGTTAGAGAACAAGTGACTGGACTTGACCCGTTTGAGATTTATGTCATGGTCAAATGTCATAATTAAATCTCATATGGTCACTTCATTTAGTCCCTAGACCTGAGATTATCATGACCTTACATACGATGAAAGTTATGTTTGATTTTAGTCAAACGATATCTTAACACGATATTTATAAAGGCTAACTTTGGCATGATCGGATTCATGATGGGAAGGACGATAGTCAAGATGGAATTTGTCCCTCAAAAGAGAGATGTTTTGCTTGGACCCCTCGATGAGTGATAATGATGAAAGTGTATGGCCATACCCCAATGCGATTGGATTATCATTATACTCAAGATCGAGAAAGCATTGAACAAATACAAGTTGACGTGGATCATGACTTATGTTCAATATAACATCGTGAGACAAAGGGAGAAATGGAAGTATACCATTGGAAACGTGAACTCTTACGTTATGTTATTTGGGTAGACATAATGGCTTGCTAGAGTCCGCTTATGTTTTATGAGGGTCGATATGATAGGGCTCATTGCCAACATAATATAATCCTATTGGGTCACACACAACTAGAATGAATTGGTTAAACCAAAGAAAGAAAATTTAGAAGTCCTGATGTGGCATATGTCATCGCGCGACATAACTTGCCCATGGGCTGTTAGTGGTCGTGCGACATAACATGCCTGAGGCGGTTTACAGACAGTTTCCTAATACGATTAGGAAACAAATACTAACACTAAGGTAGTATAAATATTAGGTTTGTAAACCCTATTTGCTAGCCAAATTTTCTAAGGAAAAATCACAACAAAAAGGTTTCTCAATATTCTCTCTTGTTTTGGTAGAAAAAACAATAAAGTAGAATCTTAACTAGGTTTAGTGTGTGGATTGAATAATAAGGAGGGAACTATGGAATTCGATTATATGGAACAAAAGAATGAAAAAGAGATAATGACAACACGATTTGTTAACGAGGAAAACCTTGGAGGTGATAACCTCTTTGGAAAAAACCCCGGGAGTTAGGTCTCCAACCTCAGCATTTTGGTTTATCACTTCAACCTCCGTGAGACCAAGTCGCCCTAGCCGTTTGAAGATCTGTTGAACGTGCTTGGAGATTGTTCCGCATTCCTCTCTTAATTACTGAAAAATAAGAATAAGAATATTAGGAAATATTGAACAAGTAAATATTAAAACAATACTTACAGTGTAATGACATCTCGATATGCAGGATCAATTGAAGATGTCGCCATGTTGAAAAATGCCCACAACAATTTGTCCCCAAAAACATTTGACTATGTTGGCAACTGAAGAGGCAAAATGTTTTTTCTTTTGAATTAATGGTCCAACTGTCCGCTCTGCTTGATGGGACGTGTTGGAAGACGTGGCGTTGAAATGGACGGTTGGGGAGAAGAGTTATTTTTGAAAAGGAACTCTTTTTCTTTTTATTAACCGCTTGAAAGGATAAATTAATCTTCTCAAAGCTTCTTTTCACCTCCGTTGGCCCACGGCGCCGTTCGTCTCCAAGGTAAAATTCCTCCGTCTCTCGCCTTCTCTCTTTGTTTATTTTTCTCTTTTTGCTTTGTCAACCATGGGTAAAACGAGGTTGTCTGCGTCCAAACCCAAGAAAGCGTCATCCCCAGAAGGTCCCGTAGAAATTAATCTCAACGACTTTGTTTGCGAAAATCTTCTCACTAAACCAACTGAAGAAACTTGTTTGTTCAACGATTCTCAAATAGAGTCCATAAAACAACAATGTTGCTTCCCAAGTGGTGCAATTTTTCATCCTTTTTCCATAAAACTTAGGTCTGACCACATTTCCCTCAAATGGATCTGTTTCTTTGAATATCCCTTCCTTCTAGGGTTTAGTTACCCTTTTCCTCTGTTGGTTACTGAGTTCTTTCGAAAAACTCAACTGGCTTATGCTCAACTTATGCCAATGGCCTGGCGAGTTTTTGCTTTTGTCCTCAAAGTAAACCGAGAAAACGGACTAAACCTAGGGCTTCCCGAAATTGCCTATTCCTATGATCTTCAACTTTTTGGTTCCAAAAGGTACCTTTTTAGAAAGAAATCAGGTAGAAATCCTTTGATGAGCACCACATCCTCCAGTGATAGGGGATGGAAGAATAGATTTTTCTTTGTTGATAGGACGTCGATTGGAGAAAAGGATGAGATATCGAAGCAATGGAACAAGGGAGGTACTTAAATTCTTACTCTTGTGACTTCCTGTTCTTGAGACAAACCGAATTGTAATTGTTCTTGCTTTTATGTAGATATTGATTGGGAGAATTGTTTCCACCGCCAAAGACACTCTAGCCAAAATCGAAGAGTTTTTCGCCTCCCTCTTGATAAGAGGTCTCCCAAAGGTTTGTTGGAAGCTTCGTCGACTATTCCAGAGGATATAAAGGCTTCTACTTCTGTAATTATGTCCACTGGTAAGCTTGGTATCTTGTTACCTTTGATAACTGTCATCAATTTGATGTGTTATTCGTTATTGACAATATCTCTATGTCCATGCAGCCTCCAAACCGGTAGTTTCTGTGGTCCGACTTTGACTCGGATGATATTGAAGCCCCGCTCTCGAACCCGTTGTCAAGATTGAAAAGAAACCTCCACCGCTCCTAAGAAGAGTCCTGTTCTCGACGAAAGCATTGGTATTGGCTCTAGGGTGAGGAAGAGAAAAGCTAGCCAAGAGGAAGTGATCGAGGTTGGAGACTCCTTTGATGGAATGTCAGCGGGAGATTTTAAGAAGAAATTCATGAGCCTTGCTAATGGGGTAAGACACCATTAATTGGATATTGAATAGTTTCAAAGGTTGTTATAACATTTAGTAATATCAAGATGTCATCTTTCAACCGTAGGGTACGTGGAGGAATTGGCAAAAGAAGTTGAAATGGTAAAGAAGAAATCCAAAGTTGACCTCGCTTTGGTCGGGGAAGGAGAAGTTGGCATCGATAATAAGGTGAAGGAATATGAGAAGACTATAGAGCAATTAAGCAAGTCGTGGGAGAACAAGAACAAGATGTGAAGGACTTATTGAATAGTCTAGCGAAAAGTGAGGATGACCACAACAAGGAGATAGCAGAAGTGAGGAATTCTTGCAAACTAGTCAGCCAAGACCGTTTCTCAATGCAAGGTGAAGATGATGAAAGAATATCAGAAGGGAAGGCCGGCGCTTGGGATATCAATAGGGAATGTGCCTATCTGTTCAAGTTGACAGTGAGGTGACGGACGAGGGCGAGGTGTCGTCAAGTCCGTATGAAACGATTGTCAAGGATGCACCAAATAGCTTGGAGAAGTGACACCGTATGCAACACCTGGCGGCGTAAGCCACCTAAAAAGAAGGTAAAACAACTTGGTTCTTGGTATTTTGTTAACGTTTATCGGGGTGGAATCCCTTAAGATAATTTTTATTTTCGTTTGGTTTGTAATGGGTCCATAAGGACTAAAGACAATCTTTTTTATGTGTTGGGTTGGTCCAACACTTGTGCTCGTTTACTGTTGGTAGTTCGGATACTTTATGGTTTCTTTAGTTTAGTTATGGTTTAATAGTTTTCAAGCACGTCAAGGCTTGTTTCTTTTGGATAATTTTTTTGTATGGCGACATGATAGTATGTCGAAATGATAGATACTTAGGATGACATTTATACGTCATAAACCGTAGATACTTAGATGACACGTATATGCCATAAACCGTAGATACTTAGATGACACGAATATGCCATAACCATAAGAATAATACTTAAGATCAATCATCTAACTGAGTGGGAATGGGTAAGCTATATGAGTTTACCCATATAGGCCCACCCCACACCTCAATTAGTGAGATAACTTGCGCTCCAGGCGAAGGTGTGGTAACCCAACTTCTTAAGAAAGAGGTAATTAACTCTTTAAACCTTAGAAGGGATTGTGTACCTTTACTTGAGAAGAGATGGCCAGTCTCTAACGGAGGAGAAATCGTTGTTCCTTGCGTGCATTCGATATGTCCTCATGTAAATGTGTCGATACCTCATAATATAGAAACACGTTAAAAACGGACGCCAACTAAAGTTGACGTCTCTCCACAAAGTGTATTAGCGACATCTTAACTTGTAAATAAAAAAAGATGCATAGGAGAAAAGAAAGGTTGTAAAGAATTAAAAGACGATTCATACCTGGAAAGATGAGTTCATGGGAAATCATATTTAAATGTAATACCTTTTGAGATGAATGGCATTCCAACTTCGCGGTATCATTTGGCCATCCAAGGTTGCAAGGCGATATGCTCCTTTTCCGGCTTGTGCATCTATTAAGTAGGGTCCCTCCCATTTTGGGGCGAGCTTGCCTGCATTGGGCTCCTTGGTATTTTGGAATGCCTTTCGTAGGACTAAGTCTCCTACTTGAAACCTTCTAACCCTTACGTTTTTATTGTAAGATCGGGCTACCCTTTGCTGATACGCCGCCATGCGAACTTTGGCCATGTCCCTTAGCTCGTCCACGTATCCGTGTCATGTATCAAGATGTCTTTATTATGTTCAGATGTCGCAAGCTATATCTTGCCGTTGGTACAAGGACTTCGCCGGAATAACAGATTCAGTTCCAAATACAAGCGAATAGGGGTTTGACCAAGAGCATTCTTAGATGTCGTCCCCGTCACCCCATAGGACCATTGGTAACTCTTCCGCCCAACGTCCTTTCTTCCGGTTTAGTCTCTTTTTTAAGTTGCCGATTATTATTTTGTTGCTAGACTCGCCCGTCCATTGGCTTCGAGGGTGAACAGCGAAGATGTCACCATCTTAACACCCCAAGATGTCAAGAAATCTTGAGTCCTCTTGCCGATGAATTGAGAGCCGTTGTCACAAATTATCTCTCGATGGAATTCCGAATCGGCCGAATATGTTCCTTTTGATAAAAGATATCACTTCTTTGTCACGAACTTGCACATATGCCTCACTCCACCCATTTAGAAAAGTAGTCTGTCATGGCCAAAAGAAATACTCGTCCCCCGGTGCTATGGGAAGTTTTCCTACTATGTCCATTCCCCAAACCATAAAAGGCCATGGTGACAGGATAGGATGTAGCAAGTCACCGGCCGGTGCAGGATGTCCCCATGTCGTTGACAGTGAATCACATTTCTTTGCGTAGTCAACGGCATCTTTTCTCATTGTAGGCCGAAATAGCCCATTCTAAGAGCTTTAGTATGTAAACTTCTGCCCCGTATGATTTCCACAATCTCCTTCGTGCAGCCTCCGAGAACCCGATGGGCTCTATCCGCCTCTAGACATCTTAAGTAGTGACCTGCAGCATTTTCTAAACAAGAGATTATCAATAAGTACATATTTAGATACTCTTACCCTGAAGTCTCTTGCATTTTTCTCCTCGATCGGGATCGTATCATCTAAGAGATATTTGATAATAGGAGCCGTCCAAGAGGTTGCCGCAGAGAGGCAAGTATGCTCGGCATCTAGGGCGAACATCTCAAGATGGTCAATTGTCGGGATGTCAACATGTATGATTGGGATACCGGTTTGTGAGAAGCTTTTGAAGGCTGAACCCAAGTTTTCCAGAGCATCTGCTTGAGAATTTTCTTCTCGTGGGATTTGTTCTAAGGAAAATGATTTGAATTTGGCCGAAAGAATTTTTACGATTTCCAAATATGTTGTCATCTTAGCGTTTTTCGCGACGTAGGACCCGTTGTACTGATTAACAATTAGTAATGAATCCATGAACACCCGGATATGCTTGACATCTAAGTCTTGGGCTGCGCTTAAACCCGCAATTAGAGCCTCATACTCGCTTCATTGTTGGTAGCCTTGAAACCGCAACCGATAGATTGTGGTATTATGTCCCCTTGTGGCGATTTTAGTACAACTCCAAGACCTGTACCTCTCATGTTAGAAGCACCGTCCGTGTAGAGAGTCCAAATTTTTAGGATGTCATCATCTTGAAGTTGTTGTACTTCCAATTCCACCTCTTGTTGTAAGGTTGGATCGAAATCGCCCACAAAATCGCCAGTGGCTTGGGATTTTATTGCAGCTTCGGGCTCGTACTTGATGTCGTATGTGCTTAATTGTACAGACCATTTCGCCATTCGACCCGACATCTCTCGGTTTTCTCATGACATTCTTAATAGGATAGTTAGTGCGTATAATAATAGTATGTGTTTCAAAATAGTGCCTTAACTTAATAGAAGCGCTTATCAAAGCTAAAATTAATTTTTGTAAATGAGAATACCCGGTCTCAAAGCATCTAAGAGTGTCTTACTTATATAGTAGATGGGTTGCCGATTACCATCTCGTTCGTCACCAAGATCGCGCTTGCGCCGCCTTCTGACACTCGCTAGGTAGATGTAAAGATGTTCTTCCATCCGAGGTTTGGCCAATAAGGGAGGTGTCGACAGTAAGTTTTGAGCTCCCGAAAAGCTTCTTCATGTTGTTCCTCCCATTGGAACTTCTTGTTCTTTCTTAAGATGTCGTAGAAAGGTTTGCATCGATCTCGAGGATTTGGAAATGAATCTAGTGAGTGCGGCAATTTTTCCCGTCAATCTTTGGACGTCCTTGACAGATTGAGGTGATGACAGGTTGAGAATAGCGCGTATTTGTTCTCGGGGGCGGCTTCAATGCCTCTTTAGTAACCATATAACCCGTAAACTTGCCGGCCTTCATTCCGAAGTTGCATTTAGCCGGATTAAGTTTCATATTGAAACAATCCAAGATGTCAAAAGCTTGAGAGAGGTTGCTTATGTGATCCTCGGCCTTCTTGGATTTTACTACCATGTCGTCGATGTATACCTCCATTGTGTCCCCAATCCGATCCTTAAACATCTTGTTGACGAGCCTTTGATACGTTGCACCCGCATTTTTAGTCCAAAAGGCATGGCAATATAACAATAAATACTGTGGGGGTTATGAAGGCGGTGTCCTCTTGGTCGATGGTTCCATCTCGAATTTGTTGAAATCCCGAGGACGCGTCCATGAAAGTGAGGAGTTCGTGACCTGAAGTGGCATCAACTAGTGAATCTATGTGCGGCAAAGGGAAAGGATCTTTTGGGCGTGCTTTATTTAAGTCGGTGAAGTCGACGCAAACTCGCCATTTCCCGTTTCTCTTCTCTACCACAACCACATTCGCCAACCATCTTGGATAATCGACCTCCCGTATCATGTTGGCTTTGAGTAAGCGCTCTACCTCTTCCTTGATGATCCGATTTCGGTTTCGCAAACTTTCTACGTTTCGGTGCACCGGTTTAAAGCTAGGATCTATGTTAAGTTTGTGAGTGATGACATCTTTGCTAATGCCCTGTCATGTCATCATGTTTCCAAGCGAAACTCTTTATTCTCGCTTCTAATAGGTTCACAAGCTTCTCTTCTATATCTCGACGGGATGTCGCGCCAATAAGTACTTTGATGTCCGGTTGGAAGGATCTAACAAGACTTCTTTCACATCATCCTCCCTAGCTTCCAGACTTCACGTACTTTCCTCGGTAATTGCTATGCTTGTTTTGGAGATGTAGACGCCTTCATTGAAGTTTTGTAACATTCCTTGGCCACCCGTTGATCATCAGTAAATCTTAGCGACACCCCAAGGTGTTGGAAACTTCACACACCGATGGTAAGTGGAGGGTACGGCCTTCATTCCGTGAATCCACGGTCTTCCAAGAATGACATTGTAAGATGTTGCGCAATCAATTACGCGTAACCGCTCCATGGTAAGTTGAGGCCCTTTGAGTATATTGGAAGCTTTATCTCCCCACCGTTTCTTTGACTTCACCACCGAAGCCTACCAAAGATCGAAGACTTTTTGACAATCTCCGATTCTCGGGATGTTCATTTCCTTAAGTGTACCCAACATAATAAGATTGACGGAGCCGCCCCCATCTACCGTAATACGTCGTATTGTACAAGCTTGGCGATCTCGCAAGGAAATAACCAGACCGTCATGATGGGGTTCCAAAGCAAGTTATCACGATCACTTTCATCAAAGGTAATTGGATCCGGCAAGGTGTCGACATCTTGGGCCGTCTCTCCGGATTTTCCTCTTTCGACTCCTTAGCGTGTCGTTTGCGGCGTAATAGGATGTTCCACATATTTCGAGCCTCCACCGATGAAGTTGATCACCTTTGTTGATGCCGGGGGAGAAACCGGCCTTTCAGCTTCATGAGGAGCTTCGCATTTTCAAATTCTTCTTCTTCGGATCCCAACAACTCCTTAAGATGTCCTTTCGAGAGTAAGTAATCGATCTCCTTTCTTAACGCGATGCGCCTTCGCAACGTGTCCAAAGTCTTCATGGTAAGCGCACCATTTTGATTTGTCACGCCATCCCGTGGTTTTATCCGTTTTCTTTGGCCATCCGGCTTTGTCTCCTAGGTTGCCCATTGCACATAGTACACCCGAAATGTCAACGTAAAAACAATAATCGAAATGTTAGGCACATTATCACTATCTTCATCCTCACCGTCTACCGAATTAATTTTGCTAGTGTCAATTCTCGGATAAGGATTGGGACGGTTGTTCCCGCGATGGGACGATTCGCCTTTTCTGTCGGGATGGTCATATGTCGACGTCTTGGATGACGACTTCGATCTTCGCAGCTCATCTTCCTCCGCTTATGAACCTTAATGCCCTCGCTTCCCGACTTCTTCTAGCCGCTTACAAGGAGTCATTACCAAATCTTGATAATACCGTGAATCTTTCTTCAACCCCATTTTGAATGCTTCGTGGCCGTCGACATGTCAAGATTGGGAATTTCTAACACCTCCTTATTGAACCGATGGACATAATCCTTCGTAGTCTCATTAGGCCGCTGGGTCACATTGTAGAGATCACTTGTCAACTTTTCAAATTGTCGATCGCATGAGAATTGGTTATAGAACATGTTGATGAGCCGGGCGTATGAACCAATTGAACCTAGGGGTTGCCTAATCACCCATTCGAGAGCCGGTCCGGACAAGGTAGATCCAAATCCCCGCATAAGCAGCCTCCCAGATTGAAGCGGGATATGGACTATGTCCATCTTTTCTTGATAGTGTGCAACATGCTCCTCTCGGGTCCGTGGTGCCATCGTACAACTTCATAGATGGTACGCCGAAACGCTTCGGGATGTCGACATTTGCAATTGCCGGGACAAACCGGGATTGATTGTAGCGCTTTGGGTCACTGGTTGAATTGGAGGAGTTACACCTGGCACGTTCATTATCGCCTTTCGAGATCCTGCATCTGTTTAGCTAGTGGGTTTCCTGCAAAAGGGTCAGCCATAGGAATACGATTGAAATTATTATTATTGAAAAGATTATTTAGCAAACCAGAATCGTCCGTAGTAGTCGTGACAGTAGTGTTGTCTATAAATGGAATGAATGGGGTGAATCCTGCTGATGGATGTGTTTTTACACACCCATTTTACATGTTTACGAACCTATTCTAGGCTCAAAATTCCGGGTTTTATGTTGTTTTAATATTGTTGTTGAGTGTTTATGAGTACAGGGGAAAAGGATGATTAAGTGTTGATTTTGGTCAATAAAATGGCAAGGAAACCAAGTTGGAGCGGAGCAGAGCAAGGAAATTGGAAAATAACTCGAGATGCAGTTCCAGGCACCAGAGCGGCCGCGCTCCAAGCCAGAGCGGCCGCGCTCCATTGAAGATTTTGAAGTGCAATTCTCGGCCAGGCTGCGCGGGCGCGCTCAACCCAGAGCGGCCGCGCTCAAGTGACGTCGTTTTGAAGGCCAGGGCTACTGCCAAAGTGCGCGGGCGCGCTCAAGCCAGAGCGGCCGCGCTTGTCCCGTTTTCAGTACCAGATTTCGGCAACTTATGATGGGCAGTATCGACTTTTCGCACATTTTTTCCCTTGTATTTTGCCCTAAAGTATATATACTTCAACAGCAGTTTTTAGAAACAATCTTGGATATTATTATTGTTCTAGGTTTTGAGTTTTCGTAGACAATTATTGCTCATCAATTCCGGATCTCTCAGGTTTTGATGTTCTTTTATTTTATGATCAGTATTGTTTTCGTTATGTCTTTGCGTAGCTAAGTTCTTTAGATTTGCGGATTGGTTGTAGCGATTACTAGATCTTTATGCTATTGATTTAATTCTTCCCAATTGATCTCTTTCTAGTTCTTCGAAACATTAATCTTTTAATTATTTGGGTATTGATTCTGCCGTTAATTTGGGGATTGATACAATTGAACACTGTTTCGAAGATTAAACCTAATTGAGGCCATAATAGAAATCAAAAGGGTTTAGATTTAACATTCTATTGTGTTGATTAATTATTTGATTGTTGTGTGGCCGTAACAGAAAACGCAGCTTGATAATAATTAAAAGGGTTGCAATCCGGGCACCACACCGTCCCAATCCTTACTTTTGTGAATGAATCATAGTTTGAGATTAATGTTTTCAGCAATAAAAATAGCATAGGGTGAAAGTAATTGTGAATCCAATCCGTGAATCTCCGTGTTTATCTGAGTTAATTCGTTCTGTTTGAATTGCGTTCTTTAGTTTTAATACATTATTTACGTTTTAGGATTAGATTATTATTTTCAAATCAAAAATCTGTGGTTACTATATTCATTACTTCCATCGCATTTGTTTACCAACAAGTCTACGTGGTTCGACCCTGCTTGTGCATTCTGCTACACCGGTAGTGAGTACACTTGCTCGGTTTTTATTACTAGAGGAATTTTTCTCCATCAAGTTTTTGGCGCCGTTGCCGGGGACTTGTTGCAAGTAAACAAGTAAGTTAAGTAGTGAATGCAAGGTCGTCGTTCTTTGAAGCCTACATTGGTTCCATTGGACGATAACATCAATAGACTTGAGGAAACATTTGAGGGCGATCCCTCTTTAATCCTCTCTTTCAGCATTCGGACATCGAGTCCGAACCCTCCACCACCGAGGTAGAGGAAGAAAAAGTCGAGATGGCAGAATCCACCGGCTCAAACAATGAATGATTACCCGAGACCTAGGGTAGACACTTCTACCTCATGCATAGTGTTGTCCGAAGCAAAGAAAGAATTTAGAGGTCAAAGGTCAATATTTTGCTATGTTACCTAGTTTTCAGGGGCTACCGAGCGAGGATGCCTTGACTTTCTTGAAAGAATATATTATGACGGTAGCCCGGTTTCTATTAAGGGAGGGAGTGACGGAAGTTCAGATTAGACTTAAGTGCTTCCCTTACACTTTAAAAGGGGCAGCGAAAACTTGGTTAATGATGCTTCCATCCCAAAGCATCAAGACATGGACCGAGATGCAAGATATTTTCTCGGGAGGTATTACCCACATCATCTGCAGTCTACTTTTAGACGTAAATTGATGACTTTCACACAAGATGTGGGGGAACCTTTCCATGAAGCTTGGGAGAGATTTAATATGATGCTTATTCAATGTCCTCGGCATAATTTTTCTTTACCCTCTACGAATCAAGCTTTCTATGATGGCTTGAATGATTCCACTCACCAGTAGTGGATAATGCGGCGAGGAGGCTCTATAGGAGTCAAGACCCCCGAGGAGACTAAGGCCTTATTTGAAATGTTGAGTGCTAATTCTCAACAAAAGAGTTCTAGGGGAAAACAAGGGGGTATTGGATTTGATTGCTGCGATAATTTATCCAAGCAAATTGCTTTGTTTTAAATAGTAAGTTTGACAAGTTGATCGCTCAAGGCACCTCTTCTAGTGCCAATGTGTTAAATGATTTATGTGCTTACCGTGGTTTAAATTCTCATGCTACTAATATGTGTCCAAGTGGTGTGCGGTTTGGTTGTGATCCCGAGCAATTAAATGCTATGTATGGACAACCCCCAAGGCATCCACGTAACATGCCCTATGGCAACACTTATAATCCGGGGTGGAGGAATCATCCTAATTTCTCGTGGGAGGTAATCGGAATCCACAAAATAAGCCTCTCCATCCTCCACCTCCACCAGGACCATTTGAAAGAAGGAAGGAGCCTTGGGAGGAAGCAAGAGAGCGGATGAGAGCCGAATGACAACAGCAAAGGCAAAGAATCATGAAGCCGCTATGAAAAATTGGAGACCCAAATAGGGCAAATGGTGAAGTCGTTCAAGCAATGCGGGGCACAAGTCGGGGACCTTCCCGAGTCAAGGTCACCAAGCAAAAGCCATTACCACACTCGGGAATGGTAAACGGGTAGGTAAGCGAGGTAATTTCTTCTTCATCTTCTACTCCCCCTCCCGTTGTTGAAATTGTTAATGAGGAAGAAGGTACTAATGAATTGGGGGAAAAATCTAAAGTTGACTCTCCGGCCCAATCCATATGTACCACACCGACCGTTTCTCGGAAGATTTATGAGAAATAAAATGGATCAACAAATGTCGGAGTTGATGGACATGTTCTCTAAAGTGAACATCAATCTCCCTTTGTTGAATGTGATAAAAAATATTCCGGCTTATGCCAAGTTTTTCAAAGAAATTAATTCCAAGAAACCAAAGTATGGCAAGGATAGAGAAAGCTTTTTCTTGGAGAGAATGCTAGTGCAGTGGCACAACATCTCCTCCCACCCAAACAAAAGGACCCCGGAAGTTTTATAATTTCTATCAACATGGGGAACTCGAATAAGGTGAAGGCGATGTTGGACCTAGGTGCTAGTATTAATTTGTTACCCCATTATATGTATCTTGATATGGGTTTGCCTGAATTGAAACCTACATCCATGGCTCTTCAACTAGCGGATCGATCTATTAAAAGACCGTTGGGGATTGTGGAAGATGTTTTGGTTCGGTGGACTCATTGATCATACATGTGGATTTTGTTGTGCTTCGAGATGCCTAATAGTGAGTGTAGTCGTCGTGATTCCCCAATTCTACTTGGGCGACCATTCATGGCGACGACAAACACTATTATTAATGTTGGCAATGGAACTCTTTCCATGACCGTGGCCAACGAAACTATTGAAATTTCGTGCATGATATTATGAAAAATCCAATGGACAATGGGAATTCTTGTAACTTTGTGGAGAGAGTAGATGATTGTGTGCATGAGTATTCGTGGCATGATAGAGCATGTGATGAACTTGAGATGTTGTTGAATGGCGGTGAGAAAACTAGGGATAATGCGGGTTCCGAAGTTATGGCTATTGAAAATAAGGCCGAGGAACATTATTACGTTAATGGCCCGTCTCACTCCCTAGGCTACTTCAATGAGAAGTATGCGCCATCGGTTGTGGTTCCACCGGTTCTTGAACTAAAACCCCTCCCCTCTAATTTAAAATATGCTTTTCTAGGGGAGGGTGAGACTTTACTGTGATAGTTGCCTCGAGATTTGACCTTAGAACAAGAGGCCAAATTAATTGCTTTGTGCTTTGTGAGCACAAATCGGCCATAGGGTGGACTTTGGCGGATATTAAAGGTATTAGCCCCTCAATGTGTATGCATAAAATTAATCTTGTAGAGGGCTAAACCTTCAAGGGAGAGACAAAGGAGATTGAATCCTCACATGGAGGAAGCAGTGAGGAAAGAGGTCTGAAATTATTAGATGCGGGAATTATATTCCCAATTGCGGACAATGAGTGGGTAAGCCCGGTTCAAGTGGTTCCTAAGAGGTCGGGCATTTGTTGTGAAAAATGATAAAAATGAGGATGTACCCACTAGAGAGGTGACCGGGTATAGGATGTGTATAGATTTGAGAAAGCCGAATGCCGCCACCAAAAAGGATCACTTTCCTTTGCCTTTCATTGACCAAATCCTAGAGAGGTTGGCGGGTCATGCTTATTACTTGCTTTCTTGATGGATTCTCGGGATATAATCAAATCACAATTGCACCCGAGGACCAATCAAAGACCACTTTCACATGCCCCTTTGGTACTTTTGCCTATAGGAGGATGCCCTTTGGGCTTTGCAATGCACCCGCTACTTTTCAAGGTGCATGACCTCCATCTTCTCGGATATGATAGAGAAGTGTGTAGAGGTGTTTATGGATGATTTTTCTGTGGTTGGAGATAGCTTTGAGAGGTGTCTTAATAATTTGACTATGGTCTTGAGGAGATGTTGCGAGACCAATTTGACACTTAGTTGGGAGAAGTGTCACTTTCTTGTTAGGCAGGGGATTGTCTTGGGCCACATAGTGTCTAGTAGGGGGATTGAGGTCGATAAAGCTAAGATAGATGTGATTTCTAAATTTGCCTCCCCCGGTCTCAGTTAAGGGTGTTCGAAGTTTTTTAGGCCATGCGGGTTTTTATCGGCGATTTATTAAGGATTTTTCACAAATTTGTAAGCCGTTAAGTAACTTGCTAGCTAAAGATACCGAGTTCATCTTTGACCAAGACTGTCTAGATGCTTTCACTTTATTAAAAGAAAAACTTACTTGCACTCCCATTCTTTCTAGCCCTGATTGGTCTCACCCTTTTGAGATCATGTGTGATGCATCTGATTTTGCTATAGGAGCCGTTTTAGGCCAAAAGATAGATAAATTACCGCATGTAATCCATTATGCAAGTAGAACTCTTAATGATGCACGACTTAATTATACCACTAACAAAAGAATTTTTAGGCCGTTGTATTTGCACTTGAGAAGTTCCGTTCCTATATTTGCTTGGGTCGAAGGTAATAATCTATTCGATCATGCGGCTTTAAAATATTTGTTGAATAAAAGGATGCAAAACCTAGGATCGCTTAGGTGGATGCTTTTGTTGCAAGAATTTGATTTGGAAATAAGGGACAAAAAGGGGTCCGAGAATGTAGTGGCGGATCACCTATCAAGGCTTGAGAATTTCTCATTTCGTAATAGCAATGAAGGAGTGATTCGGTGAATGAAAATTTCCCGGATGAACAACTACTTGCTCTACATGTTCAAGAGCCTTGGTATGCGGATCTTGTTAATTATCTTGCTTGTGACATGATTCCTCCTCACTTTACTTATGATCAAAAGAGGAAATTTAAATCAGATGTTAAGCACTACATTTGGGATGACCCTTACTTGTGGAAAATTTGTCCGGATAAGATGGTTAGGAGATGTGTTCCTGAATATGAACAATTGAGTGTCTTGCGCTTTGGTCATGATTTACAATGTGGTGGGCATTTCAGTGGTCAAAAGACTGCTAGGAAAATCCTTCAAAGTGGCTTATATTGGCCCACCATATTTAAAGATGCGCAAGACTTTTGCAAAAAGTGTGATAAATGCCAAAGAACGGGAGGGATAGGTAAGCGTGATGAGATGCCCCAAAATTATAATTTAGTTGTTGACATATTTGATGTATGGGGCATTGATTTCATGGGCCCTTTCCCCTCATCTCATGGTTTTGTGTATATATTGGTTGCTGTTGACTATGTATCTAAATGGGTGGAAGCTATTGCCACTCGGACTAATGATGCTAATGTCGTTTCAAAGTTTGTGTGTGAGAATATTTTTTTGCGGTACGGGGTGCCTCGTGCAATCATTAGTGATCAAGGAACTCACTTCACAAACAGGCTCTTCAACCAAGTCCTAAAGAAATATGGGGTTGTGCACAAGCTAGCCACAGCCTATCATCCCCAAACATCGGGGCAAGTGGAAGTGAGCAACCGCCAAATCAAGGGGGTTCTAGAGAAGACGATCCAGGCCAAACGAGAAAAAGATTGGGCTTTGAAGCTCAATGATGCATTATGGGCATATCGGATCGCTTACAAAACTCCCATTGGGATGAGTCCGCATGCACTGTGTATGGCAAGGAATGTCACCTTCCGGTTGAGATGGAACACAAGGCATATTGGGCTGTGAAGGAACTCAACATGGACTTGACGAAGGCGGGTGAGAAACGGATGCTTGATTTGGATGAGATTGAGGAGTTGAGGCAAGACAGCTACCAAAGTGCCAAGCTGTATAAAGAAAGAACCAAGAGATACCATGATCAGTTCTTGAAGCCAAAATTCTTAAGTCCGGGTATGAAGGTCTTACTGTTCAATTCTCGATTGAGATTTTTTCCCGGCAAATTATGCTCCAAATGGTCGGGCCCTTATGAATTGGTGAAAGTATTTCCACATGGAGCAGTCGAGCTCAAAGATTTGAAAAACGGAAGTACATTCAAGGTGAATGGGCATCGAGTCAAGCCCTATCACGAAGGGGTGTCTATCTTGGAGGAAATTGATGTGGTGGTGTTGGTGGATGCACCGAAAATTAAATGAGAAATCATGAGCATCACGTCGAGCCAAAGACTTAAAACAAAGGCGCTAGTTGGGAGGCAACCCAACCGTAGGTAACTTTTACTGCTTTCTGTCTTTATGTTCAGTTTACCACTACTCGTTAGCTTTGAATTCGCGTTGGAAATTGTTTATGCAATGAGGACATCGCAAATTCTTAGTTTGTGGGTGGGGGTATTCATAAAAAAAAAAAAAATAGACTGTTATTTACCGTTTTCGAGTCGTAGTATAGAACGTGTCGAACTACGGTGACCTGAGCCTATTAATGTGGGTAGTCCGCTCACATTATTGGGGACGTAGGCAGCGAAAGTGCGGTCAAATGTTTGACATATTTTTGTCGAACAAAAGTTTCGTGTCACCCGTTATGGGTCTCTCCGAGTTTGTGGGTTTATAGGGGAGTGTAAATAGTTGTCACCCTCCAAAAATATTTACTTTTAAAGTTTGTCAATAGATATTATGCTTGTGTGTGTTTGTGGTGATGTGCAGGATAGCACACAATCGAGCAAGGCCGAAATTTGTGGACTTTAAGGCATTGAAAAGGAGAAAAAAAGTGAAATCTCGTCGGCGTGCGCGGGCGCGCTCGGAAACAGAGCGGCCGCGCTTGATTGAGGGAAAAGTGAACATCAGTCGCGGCCGCGCTCGTTAAAAGTCAAACACGTGACCAGGCAGAGCGAGCGCGCTCCAAGACAGGGCGGCCGCGCTTCAATTAATGAAAAATGGGCATCATTCTCGGTCATCCAGCGCGGACGCGCTCCAAGGCAGAGCGGCCGCGCTCATCAAAAATCAAAAACAAGATCAGTTTCTGTCAAAGTGCGCGGGCGCGCTCGGACACAGAGCGGCCGCGCTCGAGCAAAAATTACGGGCATATTAAAGAAACCCTAAACAGAGGCCAGTTTTTTTATTTTAAAAACTCACCGCCGCCCTCCCCTTCTTTTCTCTCTCAAAACCGAGCCTTCTTCTCTCTCTCTCCTAAATTCCTCTCTCAAACCCCAAATCCCCTCCCTTCCAACCCAAAAATCACCCTACCCACCATTGATTCACCAAGCTAAAGCCAAATCCTTTCCCCAAAAGCCATTAATTCCGGCGAGTTGTGCAAATCCGAAAATCAAAGAAGAAGTTTTTTTGGGTGCATGCAATCTTGCAAATCAAGTGGGCTAAAGCACGATTTGAAGGTGGTTTGTGGGTATAAACGGTGCAAGGTCTAGTTTGTGGGTGTTCTCCGGTCTCCTTCCCAAACTCCGGCGAGTTTTCCGGCATACTCCGGCGAGTTTTCCGGCGAGCCTTAAAGGGGTAAGAATTTTTGAATTTTATTGCATTGCCCTCCTGAGTTGTGTTGATATCATGTCTACCTCTAATCCTAAGCGTAAAAGAATTACAAAGAAAACCCGGTTCCACCACCATTGTTTGACGAAAATAAATTTGTGAGTGTGGATCTTTGTGAAATTCTTTGATGCTTATGCGGGCCGAGGTTTTAATGTAGAGAAAGGGGTAGATATAACGGATATGGGTCTAGATAATATTGTAGCGGCATATGGGTGGCAAAACTTATTGGTTGCCCCAGCCGAAGGAGGGAATAGAGAGTTGGTTCGCGAATTTTATGCCAATGCGGCCGTTTGCTAGGAAAGGAATACATAACACTTTTCGTATGTGCGGGGTAGAGAGGTTGGATATACCCGAGAGAGAATTATATCATATTACAACCTCCCTAGACATGTGCAAGCCAATACCTGTGCCTTCTTGCAACTTGAAAAACAAATGATGAATAACCCCAAAGGTAACCTACACCTAATTGCCGGAACATTTGGTGATCTTCCCTTTGACCCAACTGTGCATAAGGGGGTGTTAATTGCTTCTAAATTTCTTCCACCTCATATGAAGTACCTTCATAGGATTATCTGTGAGAGGGTGCTCCCATCTTCCCGACCCCACGAGGTTGGATGGCGTAGAGCTGCATTAATGCATGTCATCCTGTCAGGGCAACAAATTGACACCGGGTCAATCATTGCCCATGAAATTAACAGGACATATCAGCAGATGGCGAAGAATAGCTATAATTACCCCTTAATGATCACGGGTTTGATGGGGTTCTCGGGTGTTAATTTCACAAATATCCCTAGGGACATAGGCTTGGAGCCTACGATTACCGAGAGAAAGATTAGGGACAAGAGCCACCCCAAGGGGGTAAATGTAGTGGAGCCGGAGCAAGAGGCGGAGCAAGAGGAGGAACAGGAGGAGGAAGAAGAGGAAGAACAAGAGGATGATATTATTGGCGACTGGAGAGCGGACCCAACTGCGGGGTTATACTATCTGTCACATCAGTTAGAGGCTATGGAGCTACGATTTGATCAGAGATTTACCGCCCTAGAGCAGAGGCAGGCTGCGAATGATGATAGGGTGAGAGCTATTGATGACAGAGTACGGGGTGATATCGAGGCGAACCAAGCATGGCGGGCCCAGCACGATATTAGGTTAGACCAAATTCTTGGTCGGTTGCCTCCTACTGGCTATACATGGCCACGATTCCGCCACAAGCACCGCAGCAGTACAGCCAGCAAAGAACAATTTCCCAGGTGGCTCATCAGGACAAGGAGAGCGATGGCAGGCAGCCAGTTAGCTCCCTGGAGGCTCTTCTAGCCAACGGGGTCATCCGCCACAGTGATCGGTTGAGGTATCCCTACCCCGAGTTTATAGTTAATTGCATTGGGGACAATGCTATCTTTTAGTTTGTGGGTGGGGGTATTCGTGCTTCATTCTGCTTATCACCATGTTAGTTTAGGTTGTTATTTGTTTTTAGTTTAGAAAAAAAAAAAAAAATTTGTTCTCTTTATTTTGGGATATGTTGGCCTGCGTCCGTGATGATTGAGTGTTATGTGTTGATCATTATGCTATCTTGGATTTGAGAACTAGGGTTACATTGAAACAATAAACCACGATTGCACCACCTCTCACTTCCATTTATCATTGATCATTGTTGTCACTCTAGGTGCCCTTTATGGGATCACTTGTGCATTCTCAGGGTCCCTAGAACATGGTTTGCATGATTGTCAATAACACGTTATTAGGCTATTTTGATACTTATGGCTTATTCTTTCAACCCTTTTGTGTGCCTTGACTTTCTACCCCGATACATAATAATTTCCGCTAGAACACTTGTTGAGCTGTAATAGAAAAGAATGGAAATTTAGACCACCATTCGCCTTCGTTTGATGCCTATGTTCCTACCCGTTTCACTTAGTTTTAGGATGTCTTACCTTTTGGGAAGTGAACTAGGGAATGAATGGGAATTTGGGGTTGAATTTGGGTGAGTGGAATTAAATGCACAATTTGGGGTCAAAAATGCAAAATGGGGTGTGAAATACAATGAAGAGGGGCATAAAAAAAAAAAAAAAAAAAAAAAAAAGAGAAAAAAAAGAAAGAGTATGTGTTTGTATATATGTTCTGTCAAATAGAAAAAAAAAAAAAAATGAAAAAAATTCTTGCCCCTCCATTGTGTCAAAAGTTGGAAATTAGAAAAAGCCCCAGAAATACGGGAATGTGCTCAACCCGATGTTGTGTATGTATGCAAAAGCTTTAGTTTGTGGGTTGGCACATTGGGAAGAAAAAGGGTGAGCGGAGTGAATTATCATAGTGAGGATGTATACATGAAAAGAAGACTTCTTAGTTTCGCTTCCCGATTTGTATGTCCTTGCCTTCATTTGTAACCGTGAACCGAGCCATGCGATCCTTCGCACCATAACGCTTAGAGTCATATTTTCATTTTGTTATCAAATAGCCGGGTTGACAATTGTGTAAACATGCATATGAGTGTCCCTTTGTGATTGTATTTGATACATATTATGTTAGAGCATCATTTAGTGAATCCATAAATAATCTTAGAGTGTGACAATGATCTACCAGACTTCACTCCATTATTCATGCCGCGGTGGAAAATTGTGGGTTTTTGCTTTAATGTAATGTTAGTTGATAATTCATGATAGCATGTTTGTGATTATATTGTGTAAGGATTCGAGACCCTCCGGCCGACATGATTCCCGTTTTGAAGAGAACATCCCAAAAATATTGTGTTTCGTTTTCGTAGTGTAGTTTTATGGTTGTTCGATAGCTTAGTTTTGTTCTGTTTTACTCGGGACGAGCAAAGGATAGTTTGTGGGTGTTTGATGGATGTGTTTTTACACACCCATTTTACATGTTTACGAACCTATTCTAGGCTCAAAATTCCGGGTTTTATGTTGTTTTAATATTGTTGTTGAGTGTTTATGAGTACAGGGGAAAAGGATGATTAAGTGTTGATTTTGGTCAATAAAATGGCAAGGAAACCAAGTTGGAGCGGAGCAGAGCAAGGAAATTGGAAAATAACTCGAGATGCAGTTCCAGGCACCAGAGCGGCCGCGCTCCAAGCCAGAGCGGCCGCGCTCCATTGAAGATTTTGAAGTGCAATTTTCGGCCAGGCTGCGCGGGCGCGCTCAACCCAGAGCGGCCGCGCTCAAGTGACGTCGTTTTGAAGGCCGTGGCTCTTGCCAAAGTGCGCGGGCGCGCTCAAGCCAGAGCGGCCGCGCTTGTCCCGTTTTCGCACTGTGATTTCGGCAACTTATGATGGGCGCATCGACTTTTCGCACATTTTTTCCCTTGTATTTTGCCCTAAAGTATATATACTTCAACAGCAGTTTTTAGAAACAATCTTGGATATTATTATTGTTCTAGGTTTTGAGTTTTCGTAGAAAATTATTGCTCATCAATTCCGGATCTCTCAGGTTTTGATGTTCTTTTATTTTATGATCAGTATTGTTTTCGTTATGTCTTTGCGTAGCTAAGTTCTTTAGATTTGCGGATTGGTTGTAGCGATTACTAGATCTTTATGCTATTGATTTAATTCTTCCCAATTGATCTCTTTCTAGTTCTTCGAAACATTAATCTTTTAATTATTTGGGTATTGATTCTGCCGTTAATTTGGGGATTGATACAATTGAACACTTTGTTTCGAAGATTAAACCTAATTGAGGCCATAATAGAAATCAAAAGGGTTTAGATTTAACATTCTATTGTGTTGATTAATTATTTGATTGTTGTGTGGCCGTAATGTAAAAACGCAGCTTGATAATAATTAAAAGGGTTGCAATCCGGGCACCACACCGTCCCAATCCTTACTTTTGTGAATGAATCATAGTTTGAGATTAATGTTTTCAGCAATAAAAATAGCATAGGGTGAAAGTAATTGTGAATCCAATCCGTGAATCTCCGTGTTTATCCGAGTTAATTCGTTACATTTTGAATTGCGTTCTTTAGTTTTAATCTGTTATTTCTGTTTTAGGATTAGATTATTATTTTCAAATCAAAAATCTGTGGTTACTATATTCATTACTTCCACTGCATTTGTTTACCAACAAGTCTCTGTGGTTCGACCCCTGCTTGTGCATACTGCTACACCGGTAGTGAGTACACTTGCTCGGTTTTTATTACTAGAGGAATTTTTCTCCATCACCTGCGGAAGATGGCGTCAATGGGGTGTCCCCAGGTAAAGATGTCGACATCATTAAAGATGTCAGCGGATGAGTTTGAGGAGGACTGCCCATTGGAATGAATTCACTCTGAAATGTAGATCCTCCGGTGTTGTCAAAGTTGAGAACCCTTGCACGCACCCCCGATATGTTCTCAAGCCGAGATGCGATGAGCTGTTGGTCTTTCTGCATCTTAATCATGGAATTGGTCAACACCTTCGAATTGTTGTCTTGCTGGTCCAACCTTTGATTCAACCTGGTTAGGATACTCCGGATGTCAGCATCTGCATTGGAAGAGGTTGCCCCCTTTTGTGGAGTCCTCGTAGGTTGAGTTGGCTGAGACCCGGTCTGAGGAGGTGGTGGTAACAAGCTGGTTCTACCTCCTGATGTGGGAACAACGGCGGGACCTTTCCCGGCGGTGGACACATTGGAGGGTGCAGACATAGTGAATTTGGTTAGGAAATGTTTCAAATAACCGATAAACCACGAGGCCCCTCGGTGGGCGCCAAATTGTTTTGGTAGAAAAAACAATAAAGTAGAATCTTAACTAGGTTTAGTGTGTGGATTGAATAATAAGGAGGGAACTATGGAATTCGATTATATGGAACAAAAGAATGAAAAAGAGATAATGACAACACGATTTGTTAACGAGGAAAACCTTGGAGGTGATAACCTCTTTGGAAAAAACCCCGGGAGTTAGGTCTCCAACCTTAAAGGTTTCACTATAATAATCACGATTACAACTTTGGAAGATAATGGAGAGGATTACAAGAGCTTGTGTGTAGAGTGTGTGCGTATGAGCATGAATATGTTTTTCCGTCTCCATTTCCCCTTAAATACAAGTAGATATGAAAGAGTCAATATGGTTCCTATAATCTCGGCATTTTGGTTTATCACTTCAACCTCCGTGAGACCAAGTCGCCCTAGCCGTTTGAAGATCTGTTGAACGTGCTTGGAGATTGTTCCGCATTCCTCTCTTAATTACTGAAAAATGAGAATAAGAATATTAGGAAATATTGAACAAGTAAATATTAAAACAATACTTACAGTGTAATGACATCTCGATATGCAGGATCAATTGAAGATGTCGCCATGTTGAAAAATGCCCACAACATCTCTCTAAGGTTTAAGGATCTAGCAATCATCAAGAATAGTTCTTGGTTCATTCAAAGGTGGGGATACTACTAGAGGGTCTTCGCTCGTACGAAGATCAAGGCCTAGAGTTCGAATCTGAAGATTCAAGTCTTGAAGATCGAAGTTTGTGATTCAAAATCACATTGATTAATCGTTCGATAGCTCAAGAACGGAAAGCAATTAAGGTTGGTAAATTCTATCTCATAGGAATTCAATTTAATTGTATAGAACGGATCTTAGGGCTCTTGGGTTTTGTGTTATTTAGATGCTTATTCCGCTGCGCATGGACCCATAAAACCCAACAAAAAAATAGGAAGTATACAAAAAATAATTTCAAGGTGTTAGTCCAAGATATAAATCAAGACGTGTAGGTGTTAGTGCCCTAGGCCTATAGAGATAGACTTATTTGTAATGTCATTATTCATTTATATAAGAGATTGTTTCTTTGATTATTATATGTGTTTGCATGTTTACTTTAATAATCGTGTCCCTAGTTCTTATGAAGCACTAGTATGAAGTCTAATGGATAATCATGTGATGATTATATGCATGGAGATGCACATTAGATTCATGGGTACTTGTTAGAGAACAAGGTACTGGACTTGACCCATTATGAGATTTATGTCATGGTCGTATGTCATAAATAAATCTCATATAGTTATATCATTGATATCCTTTGACCTGAGATTATCATCGTCTTCCACTCGATGAATATTATGTTTGATATAGTTTAACGTTGTCTTTAACCGGATAACAATAAGGGCTATTATTGGCATGATATGATTCTTGTTGGGAAGAATGATAAGTCAAGATGGAAATTTGTCCCTCGTAAAGAGAGATGTTTGCTAGGCCACTCGTAAGTAAGATTGATGTAGTGCATGGCCATGCCCGAATGAATTAATGTGATTAATATCATTCGATTAATCAATTTACTTAGTAACGAGAAAGCATTGAACAATATGAGTTGACGTAGACCATGACTCATGTTCAATATAACATCGTGTGACAAAGGGATTGTGATATGTTCTATGTAGGAAAATCGAACTTGATATTATATTAATTGGGTAGGCATGATGGCTTGCTAGAGTCCGCTCATGTCTTATGAGGATCGATGTGATCGAACTCATTGCCAACTTAATATAGTCCTATGGGGTCACACGCATCGAACGAATTGTCAAAAATGAAGAATATGGAAATTCTGCACTCAGGGGACGACTCGTCCCCAGGCCTGAACTAACTATTCCCTTGGCCTGGGACGAGAGAATCAGAGGGAGTGTCCTGAGGGACGACTCGTGCCCATGGGGACGAGTCGTGCCCATAGGGACGACTCGTGACCTGAGTCAGAACTAACTATTCCCCTTAAGGGGGACGCCAGTATCAGAACATCGTGGCAAGGGACGACTCGTGCCCTGGGGGACGAGTCATCCCGTTTGCGCTGGACTGACGCGAAATTGACTTAAATTAGGGTTTTCGCAAGGGGAAAAGTTTTATAACGTATAAATACGAACCCCTGGTTTCCCTAGCCGATTTTGGGTCAAGAGAAACACAAAAGAGAGATTTCAATTGAGCATTGAGAATCAAAAACACAATCCAAATCCATATTTCTTCATTGAATGAAAAGAGTTTCAATCAAAGGATCTAGCAATCCGCCTAGAATTGTTCTAGGGTTCGTTCAACGCGTGGATACACATAGAGGATCTTCGCTATTCAAGATCTTTCGTTCGTGATTCAATAATCGTTCATCGAAGATTCGCTAGTTCTTCAATCTGGAGTTGGAACGCGTTTATCAATGACAAAAGCACACAAGGTTAGTAATTATAAATCATTCTTCTTAATTAATCATCTAGAACGGATCCTAGGGCTCCGGGTTTTTCGAGTTAATTTGCATTATCCGCTGCGCATGGACCCTCGAAACCCAACAGTTGTATCAGAGCCCCGTTCATGATGTTTATATTAGATTATCATGATAATTATATAATGTGATTATGTTAATTTTCATGATGAATATGATTTAGAACATGATTTTATATGAGAATTGCTTGTGGAAGTAATTGTATATTTTGATATACCATGATTGTGAATTGAATTATGTGATTAATGTGATTAATATATAATATGGGTTTTGATGTTTTTCTTAGTATATAGGCTGGAAGCTAAAACCTTCCCCACAGGCACTTCTGGGAAGTGTGGGATAACTTTGAAATACGATGCCACGTACTAGTAATTACACATCAAATGTGATTTGTGTTGCATCATTCTATGTTTATAATTATGCTCATATAGTTTTCATGAATCAACCTTGCCATGTTAATTGATAAACATGAAAATTGAACCTTCATTGAAATTTGAGTTTGTCTATGCCACCCATGTTTAAACACTTGTGAGTACACGGATAGTTTTATGTAGGCTACGCCACAGCGAGGTACATTAATTCTATCTTTGTATGATCAAGATGAGCAAACGGTGATTGCTATATGTTTAAAATGGTTGAACTCAATTAGGCTATCAAAACAGTTTTGGGCCTAAGGCATAAGATGGGATTGAAACATGTGACATACGATGTCTATAATCTCATAAAGGATCTAAGAGTCATATGTTGATATGATTGATAAATGTTATCTACCTTTTTAGTTTAATTTTGAGCAGTCGTGCCATAGCCGACTTGAAATTAAATTAAAGTTGGGTCTTAGCCTATTAAATTATATTATGCATGTTTGTATAAGAAGGTTATATAATTTAGTGGGAGTATTTATGAAATACGTTAATTAATCTCTTAAATGAAATTGGTACTTATATGTGTTCATATTTGTTGCATATCTTGTAGATCAATGGCTGTAAACACTAATCAAAATCTGTCACTGCGATCAGTCCTTGAGAAGGACAAGTTAGAAGAGAATGGCAACAACTATGTGGATTGGATCCGCAGTTTGGGAATTGTTCTCAAACAGGAAAGGAAGTTGTACATTCTCGATGGACCCGTTCCACCCGAGCCTGCTGCTAATGCAACTAAAGCTGAAAAGGATCAACATAAGAAACATGTGGATGATTCTATTGATGTTGGTTGCTTGATGCTTGCTACCATGTGTAAGGCCCTTCAGAAGGACCTTGTACACATGGAAGCTTATGATTTGGGAAATCATTTGAAGGAAATGTTCCAGTTGCAAGCACGTCAGGAAAGGTTTGACACTATGAAGGCTCTTCATTCATGCAAGATGATTGAAGGACAACTTGTTGGGCCTCATGTGTTGAAAATGAAGGGTCACCTCGAACATCTTGAGAGGCTTGGATATCCTATCCAGTTGGAGCTGGCCACGGATATGATATTGCATTCACTCCTTGAAAGTTATAATCAGTTTGTTATGAATTATAACATGAATGGTATGAATAAATCTCATGTTCCGAATTGCATGGGATGCTTAAGAATGCATAGAACAATATCGCCAAGAAAACCAATCAAGTGTTGATGGTGAATAAAGGAAAGGGGTTCAAGAAACCCAAGGTTAAAGCAAGAGTTGCTAAACCGGAGGCAAAGGTTGCCGTTTTTGAGAAGCCTCAACCCAAATCCCAAAAGGATGCGGTGTGCTACCATTGCAAGGAAACTGGGCATTGGAGGCATAACTGCAAAGCTTATCAGGAAGGACTGAAGAAGAAGGGCAATGAGATTGCCATGACTTCAGGTATCTATGTGATAGATATTTTACTTTCTACTTCTAGTTCTTGGGTATTAGATACCGGATGTGGATCTTACATTTGCCTAAATGTGCAGGGACTAAAGAATAGAAGGTCGCTCAAGAAGGGTGAAGTAGACCTGCGGGTTGGAAATGGAGCAAGAGTTGCTGTATTGGCCGTAGGGACTTACGAAGTCACTTTACCTAGCGGATTAATATTAGTTTTGAATAACTGCTATTATGTTCCGGATTTGAGCAGAAACATTATTTCAATTTCTTGTTTAGACAACAAGGGTTACAATTTTCTTATTGCGAATAAGAAATTTTCCATTTATTTGAATGATATGCTTTACTGTATTGCTCATTCTTTTAATGGCCTTTATGTCATGGATGTTGAAAATAATGTTGATAATGTCTATCATGTTAGTAAGAAATCTAAACCAAATGATGTGAACAACACATATAAATGACATTGCCGTCTTGGTCACATAAATGAGAAACGCGTCTCTAAACTCCATAAAGATGGATATTTAGAGCTCATTATCAAGAAAAAATGATCCAAGTATTCACAAACTTGAAAATGCCAAAGAAAAAAAAGACAAAAGTGCCCTGGGTTTATAGGAGATTTCATATATGCTTAACTTGAGTGACCATTTTGCCATTCTCCCTGACATTTCGGGGGTTCTCATAACAGTCCTGATAGGATAGTTAGTTTTCACAATAATATGATGCGTTTCAAAGTAATGACGTAACTTAGTAGATGCAGTAATTAAAGCGAGAATTAGTTTTTCTAGAAGGGAGTACATGGTTTCCGCATCTAAAAGAGATTTACTTACATAGTAAACGGGACGTTGATCGCCTTGGTCCTCTTTTACCAGGACAGCACTTACTGCACTTTCCGATACAGCTAGGTATAAGTATAGGGGTTCACCAGGTTCTGGTTTGGCAAGAAGAGGTGAGGACGTGAGATATTTATTGAGGTTTAGGAAGTCTTCTTCATGCTGCTCGGTCCATTGAAACAACTTGTTCTTCCTCAAGACGTCATAAAACAGTTTGCACTTTTCAGAGGACTTAGAAATAAATCGGTTCAAGGCCGCTACTCGTCCTGTCAATCTTTGTACGTCTTTGATTGTTTTAGGAGACTGCAGGTTGAGGATAGCTTTGATTTGCTCCGGGCTGGCTTCGATTCCTCTCTTAGTCACCATGTAACCCAGAAACTTCCCGGCTCTGACTCCAAAGTTACACTTCGTAGGGTTCAGCTCCATGTTGAATGCTTCCAGGATGTCAAATGCTTCTGCCATGTGTTGCATATGATCTTCTATATTTTTGGACTTCTATAAGTACCCAAATTCGGATCGCCAAAATCCGTTAAAAGTTAACCGGAATCCGTTAACTGGCCTGCTCCAGGTTAACCGGAACCCGTTACACTCCCCGTTCTCCAGCCAACGAGACGTCTCGGGACTGCCCCGTGCATCCCAACATCAAAGCTTACTCAACACACTTCGTTGCACGTAAAAGTACAGCTTTCCCTGAAAAATGCACTTTCCGGCACTTTTTGGGGGCGTTTCGGACATTTTCCGGACAGTTATTTTAAAAATAGACAAAATCGGGGATAATGGCACGAAATCCCATAACCTGGTGAGTCACAGGGACACGTGGCATGCATGCCACAGCTCCCTCATCAACATCAATCAAAAATCAGTGTGAAAAGACTAAAATACCCCTGGTATGCAGTCAAAGTTCGGCCGGACTCTTTTGCAGACAATCCAAAATTGCCTGCAAGTCCCTCCAATTTCCAAAGTTTCACAAAACCCCCTGGTTTTCACCCTCAGTCCGTCCGAACTCTTCATGAAATTTCACCTATAAATACAGAGGGCTGTCAAACCATTTTAACACAAAAAAAATTTACTCCCTTTCATCCCAAAGCCACGGCCCAAACCAGTTTTCACCCCTCCCGAGCTCCCATTTTGCCTGAATTCGCGTGAAAACTTCGTATTTCGATCAAATACGACCCCCACCACCTCAAAACACCGTTCCAAACACCTTTTCATAACCCGTATATGCCCACCGAGCCAAAGGAGCCGACCCTAGCCATAGGTAGCGCTCTCTCTCCCTAAACTCTCGTTCCGTCTCGATTTATGCGCCAGTCGCTGCAACCGTTTCGAACGAATGTTGTTGAAATGTAGACGTCATCTTCTAACGGGGTCCGATACGTTTTAGTCCCTGATCCTCTTCTCTTCCCATAAGAGAAGTAATCTCGGGTTAAAACGGCGTTTCGGCCCCGTTCCGTTACTTTTATGTCATTTACAATTCCGGATCGTTTGATCCGTCTATCGTCATTTACTTTCATGTCATTTACCAATTCCAGATTGTTTAATTCGTTGAACGTCCTTTACTTTTACGCAACTTTACAATTCCGAGCTGTTTGGCTTGTCGATCGTACTTTACAATTCCGGGTCGTTTGATTTCGTTGATATCACACTTTAAATACTGTCATTTACAAGTCCGAGCCGTTTGAATCGTGATAGTATTTACTTATCAAAAGTTTGAGTCGCAAAACGATTCGTTGTTCGCATATCATTTAATGCTTTTTCCCGTAAAAATGCTAACAATGTAATGCCCGGTTCAAAACCGGAGTTTGACATTCGAACTCTCTTTCAAAACGCACGAAATGACGTTTGGCATCCAAACGCTCATCTTCAAACTTAAAAGCCGACTTTTGATACTCAAAATCATTTAATGCTTTTTTCCCGTAAAAATGCTAACAATGTAATGCCCGGTTCAAAACCGGAGTTCGACATTCGAATTCTCTTTCAAAACGCGCGAAATGACGTTTGGCATCCGAACGCTCATCTTCAAACTTAAAAGCCGACTTTTGACACTCAAAATCATTTAATGCTTTTTTCTCATAAAAATGCTAACAATGACATGCCCGGTTCAAAATCGGAGTTCGACATTCGAACTCTCTTTCAAAACGCGCGAAATGACGTTTGGCATCCAAACGCTCATCTTCAAACTCAAAAACCGACATTTGACATTCAAACGCTCTTTTCTTAAAAGTCAACATTTGACACTTAAGTTAAACGGTTAAAATCAACATTTGCTCCACTTTTCCTAAAACTCCAAAACCGACGTTTGTCATTCAAACGCTCTCCTTTTCAAGCAAACCATATAATCAACGTTTGACATTCAAACCAAGATTAAGTTGTCATTCAAGCCCCCATTTCAAAATGCAAACACCCACACACACGCACACATTTTCGAGAAAGGTAGAAAGACTCGTCATACGAGGCATTTCGGGTGATCTCAATATACTCTTCCCGAAACGTAACGTGACCTCCGAACCTAACAATCTCTGGTACTCAAAAAGCTTTTTACTCATTTTTGCTACCAATAAAAATGACACCCCGTTTTCAAAGCTTTTTCCTAAGTTTTCGCTACCAATAAAAACGACACCATTTTCAACCAAAAGCCGTTTTTCAATGTTTGGGCTCAAAATACAAAACCGCGTGGCGACTCCTCTCCTTCCCGAAAGCGAGGTCTCAGAACCAACCCTCCGCGAAAGACAACCGCTTCGCTCGCGCGAATCCGGGTAATTTCAACTTCATCACCATGTTATCTATGTATACCTCCTTTGTCTTGCCAAGATGGTCCTTGAACATTTTGTTCACCAGTCTTTGATAGGTTGCTCCTGCATTTTTTAATCCAAATGACATGGCAATATAACAATATATACCTTTGGGGGGTTATGAAGGCGGTATCTTCCTAGTCCGAGGGCTCCATTTGGATTTGCTGATAGCTTGAAGAAGTGTCCATGAAGGTCAACGCGTCATGGCCAGCTGTTTCATCTACTAGAGAGTCAATATGAGGCAACAGGAACAGATCCTTGGGGCATGCTCTGTTCAAGTCAGTGAAATTTACGCATACACGCCATTTCCCATTTTTCTTCTCAACAACCACCACATTGGCGAGCCACTTAGGGTATTGTACCTCTCTGATCATCTTTGATTTTAGCAGTCTCTCTACTTCCTCCTTGATGATTTGATTTAGTTCTTGAGCAAATTTCCTCCTCTTTTGATAGACCGGCTTGACGGTAGGTGTGAATGTGGTGCCCAAATTTTGTGTTGGATTCACGCGAGTTTGAAGACATCCGAGTTATTTGAAAAACGGAGTCGCCACGCCATTTTGATTACCTCAAAACTTTGAAAAAAAGGTTTTACTTGGGTTCGGAGGTTAAGTTACCCCTTGGGAAGAACGTTTGGCGTTCACCCAAAGTGCCTTGCCGGAGCAAGTCTCCCAAGATTTCATTAATCGTGCTTGCTTGCGTGCTTTCTTGTGTGCATGTGTTTGAAAATAAGGGGGGGAATGTCCCAAGTTATCTTCCGGACGTACAAACCATTTGTTGGTTGTCGCTCGGGATTCCTTGGAATTTTATGTATTTGGGATTATGATCCCGTCCTCATCTTATGACTTGTGATCATCGCATTTTAAACCTCGGGACCCTCGGGACTTGCGTGATCGAGAGAATGACTCTCTTTTGGTCAAAGATGAGGTTCTTTAGAAAAGGAGGGTCCTTAGCCCATCAATCCTACGCTTTAAGACGGTCGAGCTCGTATAGAGGCTTCATACTCTTTCTTAAGCGATAATCGGAGATATAGGGTTCAAGGTGTCCCTTTCTAAAGAAATCGTGAACCTTTAATGGAAGGAACGATGTAAAGATAGGATCTTTTACACCGGTCCGTTCCAAGGTTGGGGGAAAGGAGAAATGCATGATGAAAAATGACACTTTAATGAAAAGATGACATTTTTGGGTTGCAAATGATGCACTTAGTTTAAAGAAATAATCTTTATTGCAAATGATGCATAAAGATTTGATTTTTATGCAAATGATGCATTTTTGTTGAAGAAATTGGCATTCATTATGCAAATGATGCATAAAGATTGCATTTTGAAAAGCATATGATGCTAGTTTATGGTAAAGACATGGTCTTTAAAGCAAATGATGCTTGAACAAGGGGTTTTGAATGCAAAGGATGCATTTTTATTGAAAAGATTGGATTTTTATATGCAAATGATGCATAAAAATGACATTTTTATTTGAAAATGGGAGTTTTAGGTGCAAAGGATACACCTTTATGAAAAAAGACTACATTTTTATGACAAATGAGGTCTTAATGCATGAAAAAAGGAAGGGGGGGTGATAAAGATGTGATCTTTAACTATGAATGCCAAGTCCCAAGCAAGATATATGAATGCAATGAGCAAGTATATCAATTAAAAGCAAGGTTAGGGCGTGCGAGGTTACCAATTGCTTCCTTTGCTTCTTTGGTTGGAGCTAGGAGGAGAGATTGGTCTTGGATCTTCAAGGAGGAGGGAGGGAGCTTCTTGGCCTTCTTCTTCACCTTCTTGAGCCTTCACCAATATTCTTCACGTCTTGGGAGTATTGCTATGGATTGTGTGTATTGTTGTTGTGTCTTGAAATGGGTAGAGGAGGGCTCTATTTATAGGCGATGCGGATAAGGCTAATGAAGCCGTGCGGCCGAGAGACCTTGGGCTAATGCGGCCGTGCGGGCTTATCCACAATGACTCGGCATTCTAGAACCATGCAAGGTGGCATTATTCTAGAACCTTCTTCCTAATTAAGAAAAACGTGTTTTCTTAATTAGGAAGGCTCCCTTCAGCCCTTAATTTTAATTTGGGGCTGCTCAGGACATTTCAGGAACACTAGGAAGGTCAGGGAATTACCGGGAAACTTACCGAAATTGCCGGGAAATTTGCTTAGGAAGGCATGAGCCAGATTTGGGTACTTACGAAGCCCTCGGCAACGTCACTTGCAAGGCGAGTGGGGTTGTCGATAGAAAAGGATCCGATCTGGCGAATGCCGAGACGGATTGGGTGACCAAGGTGGTCGAGTGGTGAACCTTTTGGAAGGCTACCTACGTATCCGGAGGAATCAAGCCGGGCCGTAGTTCGGAATTAGGATCATTTGGGGAGGAAGAAGAGAAGCGGGTCTCTTCTTTGGGGAAAAAGAAGAGAAAATGACCTAGGAGGTCAAGCAATTGATCCTCTTGGGGATATGCTAGGAGTGACCAAGGTGGTCGGATATACGAACTTCTATGAGGGGCGCTTTATCAGCGAGGAGTGACAAAGAAACGGGGTGACCAAAGTGGTCGAATGGCTGGACCTTTTATAAAAGGCTACCTACGTATCCGGAGGAATCAAGCCTTGATCGTAGTTCAAGCATCACTAGATAGTTAGGAACGATGTCTAGGATTCTTGAGATTTTGACAATTAATGGAGAGTGTCACACGATTGAAACTAGAGCTTACGTCACTATCGAGTGGATAGAGGTAGCTAGAGTTTGGTGAACTTGAGCATACGTCTCAATCTCTTTCGAATCGAGAGATATGGGTTGCAGTTTGAATGATTTAAGCATACGTCTCAATCTCTTTCGAATCGGAGATATGGGTTGCCGAGCTAGAATGATTTAAGCATACGTCTCAATCTCTTTCGAATCGAGAGATATGGGTTGCCAAAGCTAGAATGATTTAAGCATACGTCACTATTCGGGATAGAGGTAGCTTAAGTTGAGAGAAACTTAAGCGTACGTCACTATTACGGATAGAGGTAGCTTAAGTTGATAGAAACTTAGCGTACGTCACTATTCGGGATAGAGGTAGCTTAAGTTGAGAGAAACTTAAGCGTACGTCACTATTCGGATAGAGGTAGCTTAAGTTGAGAGAAACTTAAGCATACGTCACTATTACGGATAGAGGTAGCTTAAGTTGATAGAAACTTAGCATACGTCACTATTACGAGATAGAGGTAGCTTAAGTTGATAGAAACTTAGCATACGTCACTATTACGGATAGAGGTAGCTTAAGTTGATAGAAACTTAGCATACGTCACTATTACGAGATAGAGGTAGCTTAAGTTGATAGAAACTTAGCATACGTCACTATTACGGATAGAGGTAGCTTAAGTTGATAGAAACTTAGCATACGTCACTATTCGGGATAGAGGTAGCTTAAGTTGATAGAAACTTAGCATACGTCACTATTCGGGATAGAGGTAGCTTAAGTTGATAGAAACTTAGCATACGTCACTATTACGGATAGAGGTAGGCTCGGTTTAGAGTTTTGACAATTCGGAGGTTGTCACCTAGCGTTATCCCGTTATAACGGAATTAACGGAGCGGCGGGAATAGAGCTTGATTGCTAAAGAGATAAGGGATATTTTACGAAAAGATGTTATCTTGGTTAAAAGATAACGGAAATTGCATGCCCAAGTGGAAGGTCCGGGGGCGGGATTGTAATTTACGCTCGGAGCGAATGAAGCCGCCCGGCATGAGATGGAGAAAAAGGAGCCGTACGGCTAGAGACTGTTTTTCCAGATTATTTAAAACGAGGTTTGAACGGGCATTGGGCATTATTGCCGCCCAAGAACTGCCGAGGAAGAGAGAGAGAAAGGAGAGAATTTCTTCAAAAATTCTTCAATTCCCTTTGCTTCTATCGATTGGAATGGATCCGGAGGGCAATCCCATACCGAGGCAAGCAAGAAGGAACATCTCCGCGGCTGCGAGAAGGAGGAGAAAGGAGCTCGTTCGGACGGAGAGGAAGTATGACTTCCTTACGCCTCCATCGGAGCTTGACCAGGGGAGAAGGGAGCATAAATCAACGAACCCGCGATCGGTTGGGGTAAGCATTCTCATTTTGCTCAAATCCGATGATTTTGCTTGAATTTTGAATGATTTAGGGCTTGACCCAAATTCTAGGATTTTTGAATGATTTTTTGAATGATTTTGAGATGCATGAACAACCTATGAGGCTAAGAATATGCATGTGCAACTTATTTGATGAAAATTATGAGAATGACTCACTTTTTTCTCGCAAAATGAAGTAAGAATGAGAATTTTCAAAATATGAGACGGAGTTCTTGCCTTGTGCTAGAACTAGGTCAAAATTCTGATTTTCAATGAGAAAACATGATTTTGGAAGATGAAAATGATTCATGCATGCCATTTTTGAAAGAATAATGCTTATGTGCAAAGAATTGTGAAAATTGTGATTTTGTGTTTTAGGAAAGCAATGGGACTTGACATGACGCGTTTCAAGTGATGAAAGACGCTTTTTTGATGCAAATAATGCTAGAAAAACTTTTGTGAATGCTTTTCTTTTGAAAATATGTGCACTTTTGTGAATATATGCATGCTTTTGAAAATGATGAATGATTGACACTTCTTTGTTGTGCTTGTCTACAGGAGAACAAGTCTAGAGGACCATCGGAGATAGCAGTTAAGCTTTGGCAGAGGATGCCGGATTTTGAGAAGAATGGGGTGAATCCCAAGAATTTGGTGAGGAGCTACCGGTCTGGATGCGTTTGTAGAGGCCATCGGCGGGGGTGTTCACATCACCTCTAAGAGCGAGGGCTTGGTCCGAGGCCCTTTCGAGTTACGGTGGGATAGTACCCATAGCTTTCACAGGGTGGGGAGAGGCGACGGTGACTCTGGCCGACTTCACGGCTATTGCGGCCTACGGTTCACGGGAGGCCCGTGACTTGGAGAGACCACATTACGGTGAGGAATTCCGAGGCTTTGGTCGGGTTTGAGGCTGATTCCCAGGGGCAGGGATGGAGACGCGGAACGTCGAGGTGGCGATTCGAGACTTGCATGCGAGAACTTTCTTTGCTAATGATGTGGCTTGCCGGTAGCTAGAGCATTCATATGGTTGATGCTATCAGTCACTATCTTTGCTAGTGCAGGACGGCCGCTGACTTGCCTCCTCGACTCTTTGGAGGATGTGGATGGGATAGGGACGGTCTCTTGGGGAGAGGCCGGATTGGCGGAGTTGTACTTCTCGTTGGACATGTACGGTCGGAACAAAGCTGCTTCCATGGGTACTTCTCATTTGCCCTTGAGGTAGTCTCCTTTCTTTTTTCTTTTCTCTTTTCTGTCTTGAGACTTTTATGAGAGAGAGAATGACCTTTTGATGTTTTGGACATGCGGGCTGGTTTTGTGAGGTGATCGGGTTCTTCCCTTGGAACCCGGCGAGTGATGTCACCATCTTCCCTGCTATGGTTATTTGGAGGAGATGCGAGGGATAAATTCACGGGGAAGACCCGGATCACTTTCGACTACAAAATGGTGAGGCCGGTCATCAACGGGGATGGGCATGACGGAGTGGACTTCTACCCTTGGGGCGGTATCAGGAGATCTTCTTTGGGAGATGCCATTGATGTGACGAGGCGAGAGGAGGTGGCTCGCTGAGGCGACATGTGATGTCATTTACTTGGGGGACCGTTTCTCGAGCGGCATGGCCATGTCCCTCCATTGGACGCCATTACTCCTCGGGATCCTCCCGGCACGGATGCTACGGCCCGGGGATTGGCCGAGAGGATGAGATAGCGAGTACCGGGCGAGGCGTGGGCTGCGAGAGGAATGCTGACATGGACACCCCCTACGGCTGTGTTTGTGGAGCGGCGCTGAGGACGCCACGAAGCTAGTGAAGGCGGCGGTCACTCGGGGATATGGGGAGGATGAGCCTGCTTGACCCGCCGATCCCTCCTGCGCATCTGTCCTACGTGGTCCATGGAGTGCCGAGGAGGATGAGGATACTGTCCCCGATGCTAGGGAGCCCCGGTACACCTTGCCGCTTTGATAGCCTTTGTGAGTATACTTTTAGGGTCTTATTCCCTTTTTAGCTTTGATTTTACGCTTTTTGCAATTTTACGAGATTTTACGAGATTTTCTCTTCTTTTCTCGGGTTCCGGCTCGCACTTACGATAGGTGGTCGGGCGGGAATAGGGGCTGGAAGGACATGTGCCGGTCTCTTACGAGGAAGGCGCTGCGCTTCGAAGGCGGCGGCGGATGCACGGGAGCACAGGCGCAAGAGACGGCACGTCGGGGCACGGCGTCTACCTCATCGGCCTCGGAGTACTCTTCCGGTGCCATGCCTCGGGGCGGGGACCCAGCGGACGACGTGCAGGAGCGGTGGCGAGTACGGGCACGATAATGTCCATTTGTCGACGTGAGCGACCGGGAGGACTTGATGAGGAGGCTAGCATCTATGGTTGAGCGGCGATGAGGAGGAAGAAGAATCGGAGGCCTAGGAGGTCTCTAGGATAGATTTGGAACGAAAACAAACAATGAACAATTTTTATGCACACTTTGTTTATTTTTGCTTTATTTGGCGCCGATGGGGCGAAAACATTGTATTTACATTTTATTTACTTTTCTAATTTATGCTTTCTCAATTTGCATATTATCGAGCCTTGGGGCGACTTTTTTGCTTGGAATTGGAAATTTGGCGGGCCAAAATGATTTATAATGGTATATAAATGCTTGAATGGCTTACGGATATGTTTTGTACGAGGTTTTGGTTGAAAAAGTGGGGTGAAAACTCCACTTGGGCAGCAACTTTGGTTGCTTTGCAGAAATTTACTGCGAGAGGGCTAATGTAGCCGTGCGGCATGGCCTTGAGGAAAATGAAGCCGTGCGGCTTACGGTTACGTACAAATTTGGTTATTTTACGAATAAAAGCAAGGCTTGGCCATTTCATTTCATTTTCACTCTAGACTTGTCCCAATTGTTCCCGAGGCATATTTTGGACCTAAAAGCACCATCTTTGAACACTTTGCGATGGAGAAGCCCGTCGGATTGCAAAGGGGAAGCGAGACCATTTTCTATCCGGTCTTCAATCTTGGGCGAGACATAACTTCCAAAATCACAAGGGGCGCTTGATTCTTCCTTCAAGATCAAGTCTTTATGGCATTTGAGGGATCTCCCGCCCGATTGGGACTGTTGAGAGCCGCGGCAAAGTTACAGGACGTCAGGAGACATGTTTCTTGCTTCTCTTACAACGAAATTGTCCCAACGCACGAAGACTTGAGCCTTGATTGGGGGTCCCGAGGCGAGGCTATATCTATTCCGGCTGATCGGAGACGTGCCGGTGACGGTAAAGCTTGCATCTTTCTGCGAGATTCCTTTGGGAGAGGCGAGAGGATGATGGTAGCCGGATAGGATTGACCTTTACGATATCCGGGCGGTTTGGGTCTCCGGATATGGCTGCGACCACGGTGGCTATGGATGCTTTCATTCTCTGCGTATTCTGTTTTGTTCAACTGCTTGAGTCAGTGGGGATCTGTCATAGTGGCCTCTTGGACATGGTCGAGAGGCTGCGAGTGCAGGAAGGATATTGTCCCTGGTTTTGGGAGAGACATTTCATGGGATCGACAGGATGGCTCGGGAGACCATTTCATGAGGTCGGGAGTCCGGCTATGTTGACTTTGTGGGCTGCGGGAGAGGCTCGGGGCTTTGCACAGGGCTTTGCCGACTCGGTGCCCTTGGGTGATTTCTCGGAGAGGTGCGCCTAGGCGGCGAGGAACGGGGTAGGCTGGGAGGCGATGATGGCTAGGCTATCCACTTCGGACATCCGTTGGTGGATACCACATTGGAGGTTGCGGACCGGGAGGATATTTCGGGAGTCTTATGTTGTGAGGGTTCCGGGATTATCTTTGGTCATCCTTTTATATACCCTGCTTGGTATCCGGGCGGTTTGGGGCTTTACGGGAGCCATTGAGTGATTGGGAGGACATCCGGACCATGGAGGTGGTGTCATCGGACATGAGGGATCCGGCCGGCTTCTCTTTCTTCTCGAGGGCTTGGACATATGCTTTGCTTTCCCACCCGGGGCTATCTTCGGGAGCGGGAAGAGCACCATCTTGACCACTTTGTCTACTTGGGTAGTACGAGAGGGAGATGGGAGCGACTCGAGGTTATCTTGGAGGATAGACGTCGAGCTTTATTGGGAGGCGGCTGCGACTCGAGTAGGACTACGAGGGAGGCGAGGCTAAGGCGAGTTGCCATAACCGGTCGGGTGACTTGGTCGGAGATATGGAGGCTCGGTACAAGAGGTTGTCAGAGGTCGCTCCTTTGGCGAGGCTCGGAGGGAGGAGGTGCGGACTCGTGCTCGGATAGAGAGAGCGCTCATTGACACGGGGTTGGTAGAGGCTCCGGTGAGGATACCGGAGGTCGGAATGAGGGATACCGAGCATCATAGACAAAAAAGGAAGAAGACTCGACGGGGCCGAGGAAAAGGGAAGAAGACCAAGAAGACTCGGCGAATGACGGCGACAAGATCTTTTCTTAGGGATTCCCTTATTGCCATTTTGCAAACACATTAGTTTATTTAGGCATTTTATTGTATTTTAGATCTTTGTAGCGAGGTTAGCGAAGAGTCAAGAGGTAGCCCGTGCTTGAACTCATCAAGAAGTTTTTAACTTGTAATGAACAAGAAATATTATTTTAGAAATTAGTCAAGACACATTTCATGGAAATTCAAATGTCTTTTTTTTTTTTTATTGATCGGGACATATTTCATGGAAACTTAATCGTCCTTTTTATTGTTTAGACCGAACCATATATGTTGCCTACGTTCCCCTTTTACAAGAAAGGCTAAGGGGCTCGAGTCTACGTAGTTCATTACAGTGAACTAATTTTTTTCGTGTGCGGCCATTTGTTTTTGCCTAGACCGCCCTTTTTGGGGTTTCGGCCTAGTGGGCATTACTCTTTTGCACTAAGATTTTTTTTTTTTTTTATATGTGCAACCCTGTCTTTTGCCTAGACCGCCCTTTTTGGGGTTTCGGCCTAATTTGGGTATTACTCTTTTGCACTTTTTTTTTTTTTTTTTTTTTTCTTATTTTTTTTTTTTTTATTAGACATAGTATCTTCGGAGTTTATCACCGTTATTGGGTGGACAAAGGGATTGCCATCCAAGTCTGCAAGCTTCATGGCTCCTCCCGATAATATCTTACGCACCACATAAGGGCCGATCCGGACGGGTTCCCATTTTCCCGGGGTTGTCTACGGGTAGGGGGCTTTACTTTCGGCACTAAGTCACCCTCTTTGATGTCTACGGCCTTGACCTTTTTATCAAACGCTCGGCCATTCGCCTCTGGTAGGCTCGGGTGTGTTCCATGGCTTTTAGCCTTCTCTCGTCAGCGGGGCTAACTCATCATGCCGAGCTGCGCAACCATTCTACTTCATTGACATTTGTTTTCGGGAGGACCCTTAATGACGGGATTTCCAACTCCACTTTGGTAACACTTTGCTTCCATCCCGTAAGTTAGGGCAAAAGGAGTTTCTCTGTAGGCATTACGACGAGACGTTACGCGCCCCGAGTGCTAGGTGCGGCTTTTCGGGCCAATCACGACCACGGGTGGCCATCTTCCGGATGATCCGCTCGAGTGTCTTATTAGCGGCTTCCACGGCTCCATTGGTGCGAGTGCATGCGGGGACGACTTGTGGCGAGTAACTCGAATTCGACGGCGGTCTATCGCAGTCTCCTTGAAGTGTGACCCATTATCGAAATGATCTCGTTGGGCACCCCATATCTGCACATTATGTTTTCTTTGATGAAGCTGGGCCACTTTTACGGAAGTGAGGACCTTGTAGGACTTGGCCTCTACCCACTTGGTGAAGTAGTCGATGGCTACCAACACGAACTCGTGCCCATTGCTTCCGGTCGGGGCTATTTTCCCTATCACGTCAATGCCCCAAGTTGCAAACGGCCAAGGAGTCGTCATGCGGTGCAGGTCATGAGGTGGGAGATGGTTGAGGTTGGCAAACCGCGGCACTTGTCGCGAGTTCGGACGTCGAACGCGATCTGTCTCCATGGAGATCCGGTAGTAACCCATTCGAGGATCACTTGCATCGGGGCTGCACGGCATTCATGTGAGGACCGCAAGGACCATTGTGGACTTCGGTCATCAACTCTACGGCTCTTTCTTGAGTGACACATAAGAGGAGTGGTCCTTGATAGCGTTTCTTGTACGGGTTGCCTCCTAGGATGACATAATGGGAGGCCAACCTTTTCGGGGCTCGCAAGCTTTTGGCTCGACACCTTCTTTTGGTCTACCTTCTTCGTCTACGAAAGGCGACTCTCCGTCTTTGAGGAATTGGTAAATACGATTGTACCAAGGTTCCTTTATGGGCTCGGGTCCCGGAGTCCACTTCATAACGAAGAGTGGGGCTTCTCTTCTACCCATTCTGAAGGGCTTTATGGCTTTTCCCTCGGGGATCTCTACCAATGAGGCTAGAGTAGCTAGGGCATCTGCGAATCTGTTCTTTTCCCTCGGCAAGTAGTGGAAAGTCACTTCTCTGAAGCTGTCCGAGTCCAACTCCTCCATATGGGCATGATACCGTTGCGGATTAGGGTCCATGAGTCTTCCACTTGTTGGAGACTTGGTTGATGATCGGGGCCGAGTCTCCGTAAACTTCGAGCTCCTTGACATTTCTTTCTAAGGCGGCCTCCAAACCGGCAATGCGGGCTTCATACTCGGCGACATTGTTCGTGGCGGGAAAGTTCAACTTGAGGGCTATGGGGGTATGCTCATCTTTCGGATCGACCAATAGCATTCCTACACCATTTCCTCTTTTGTTAGCGGCTCCGTCAAAGAACAATTGCCATCTATTCTCGAGCTCAGCTGCAAAGATCCTTCATGCAGGGAATTGGGGTTCGGGCCCTCTGTCTTCATTGCGGGAAATTCGCCGGGTGATCGACAATGCTTGACCCTTGATGGCCTTTACGGTCACATAGTTGATGTCGTATTACGCCAAGAAGAAGGACCACTTCGCTAAACGCATCGAGAGGGAAGGCTTGTCAAAGATGTACTTGATGGGGTCCATTTTCGAGACCAAATTCACGGGGTGGGCTTGCATATAATGCTTCAATTTGCCGACTACCCAGGACCGATCTGCCACAGGTCTTTTCACATCTTGAGTAATTGAGCTCACTCCCTGTAGCTTCCAGTGACAAAGTAAATGGCGTTTTCTACCCGAGAGTCTTTCTTTTCTGAGCAAGCATAGCCCCAAGCTGCCGTGTACGTGACGGTGAGATAGAGCGAGAAGAGGCTTGTCTATGTGGGGGCATAGTAGGGGGATGTACTAAGTATGCCTTGATGCGGTCAAAGGCATCTTGGCATTCTTCGGTCCATTACGTGTCCACATTCTTCTTCATGAGCTTGAAGATGGGCTCGCACATAGTGGTCAGCGGTGTGGCTTGGTGATGTCTTGCAATTTACCCATGAAGCTCTTGACTTACATGCGGGTTTGAGGTGGCCTCATATCCATGATGGCTTTGATCTTTCGGGGGTCAACTTCTATACCTCGCTCCGTGACCATATACCCAAGCACTTTTCCCCTTGTCACTCCGAAGGTGCATTTGGCGGGGTTTAGTCTCATGGAATGTTGTCTCAACCTCTCGAAAAGAATTTTCGTAGGTCAACAAAGTGCGCCCGCCCTCTCCTTTGGAGTGGATTATCATATCATCTACGTAGACCTCAATCTCCTTGTGGATCATGTCATGAAAAAGCGCGGTGTTGCCCTTTGGTAAGTAGCCGGCATTCTTGAGCCGAATGGCATTGCTTGTATAACAGTAGGTTCCCATGGTGTGGTGAAGGCTGTCTTTTCTTGGTCTTCCTCGGCCATCTTGATCCGGTTGTAGCACAAAACCATCAACGAAGGATTTGACTTCGTAGTTGGCGGTGGAGTCCACCGGGATGTCTATGTTTGGCGAGAGGGTAGTCGTCTTTGGGGCTGGCCTTGTTCGAGATCTCGGAAATCCACACGGCGCGCACCTTCCCATTGGCCTTGGTTACGGTCACGATGTTGGACAACCATGTCGGGTATTCAATGACTACGATGAACCCTACCCGCGGTAGCTTCTCAATTTCTTCTTTGACTGTAGAGACCATTCCGGCTTAATCTTTCTCGGTTTACGCTTTGCGGCTTAGCATGTCGGTGCTAGAGGGATTACGTGTTCTACTATCGAAGCTGTCTAGCCCGGCATATCCTTGTATGACCATGCAAACACGTCGACGTATTCTACGAGCGGCTCGATCAATCTGTCCCTTTCAACCCCACGGAAGAAGCTTCCAATCTGTGTCTCTTTAGGTTCCTCAATAGTACCCAAGTTCACACTTATCAAAACCTCCTCGGCGGCTTGGGCCCGGTTTTCCTCTTTTACGAAACACCTTAAAGATTTCTTTAATGTATTGTTCGTTTAGTGTGTTTGCATCTTGTTCAAATGATTCATTATTAAGCTTGTTGTTAAGTTTTGAGTTAATTTATCATTTGTTAAGTTGGCAATAAGAGGATAATCGAAAGATTTGTCATTTCATTCAAGATAAGGGGAAAGATGACATCGATTACATTTTCATAATCCTCGGGCGTGAGGCCTTCGGATGACTACGAGAATTTGGAATTCAAAGATTCTGACTCGGCGAATAGACAACGGGGTGTTTGACACGGCCAGGTTGAGAAGGACGGGGTACCAATCAAGCTCCGTGATCATTTCTTTGTCGGCTGGCTATCGGCCACGAGAATGTCTCCCAATTCTTGATGGCATTTACGTCTTAGTCACCAAAGTGCGAGGATCAAAATGACTTTCACCATCGTCTCCAATAACGGCAACTATCTCATCATACGAGCTGAAGTCGATCAAGTGCAGGATTTGTGCTTCTTCGTCAAACAACTCTTGCAAACCCATTGTTGTCTTCTTGCTTTGGCGGCTTCTATCTGGTGATCTTTGGAAGAGCTAACTCAAAGGCGGAGAAGTCCATTGTCCGGATGCGACTCTTTGACCTTTGGCCGGATTTCCTTTGAAGACGTACTCATTACGAACGGTAGTGGTAGCCCCGAGGGATATCGGCAAATCAAGGAACATTCTTGAACGGGATTGGTGGCTTTCCCTAACTTTCTCAAGGTTCTCTAGAAGGGTTTTACGCGAGGAGATACGCGATCACTTTCATCATATTGTGTCCCTCCTTTTGTAAAGTAATGGGTCGAGAGACGGGCGCAGGATGGAGTGGACCCCTTCACCTTTCGTGCCTTTAGCTTTTACGGCATCCAGAGTTCGGTTTGTACCCCAAGCCATATACGGTAGTCTGTTCCTTCACATCAATGATGGTGTTACGACCTTGAAGTCTTCTACCCAATCCAAGTCCGGAAGATAACTCATTTTTCGCATCATTCTCATGGCGGGAGGGATTTTATCGGAAGTAGTGGTGAGGTCGGTGCAACACTTGTGCCTTGGAAGAAGCTACGGAGAATCCGGTCAATGCTAACCCTTCATCATCGTGCTTGATCTCCAATATCGGGATATCCCAGTCTTTGGTTCCTTCTACCGTGACCTTTGTCCCCATAAATGGTGGTGATAGTTCCATCACTCGGCGAAATTTGGCCTTGATGCAAAGTAGAGGCTACCCCGTTTATGCCGGTGGATCCAAGGCCGTCCCAGTGAGCGGTAAATGAAATCGGAATATCAATAACTTGAAAATCAACGTCCATGACCTTTTTCCGAACCACATCTTGAGAGTGGCGATCCCCAAAGCGATCGTGCGGTGGAGTCATAGGCCTTAATAGTCGACTAGAAGGCTTTAAGTCCGTTGGCCGGATCCAATAAATCCATCATTTTAGGCGGCAAGACATTCATTGCGGACCCTCAGTCGACTAATACTCGTGGCAATCGACGTTCTTCTAAGCTGGTTTGTGATGTAAAGAGGTTCGTTATGACTAGCCCCATACTTTGGCGAGGTCTAAGTCGGTGAAGGTAATGATGTTTCCGTAGTGGATATTTCCAATCATTTGGACGACCTCATACGGGGTGACATCTATGGGCACCATGGTCTTGGCCAAACTTTCTTCTAGCTTGAACTTATGAGGGTATGAAGAGGTCAACGGGGACCATAAGGAGATATTGGCTTGGGTACACTTCAGCGAGTTAGGGTGGATCCTCCTTATCGAGTCGAGGCTTTTACGCTTCACGGCTTATAAGGTCTTTTATACATTTTTGGCTCGAGAGACGGTGCTTCTTTTGTCACCCTTAGGCTGCTCAACATTCATACGCCGGGACCGAGTCATCACATAGACATTGGATTTTCCTTGGTCATTATTCCTCTTTGGAGGATTCTGTCAATTCTTTCAAAGTCGAGGCGGATTCTTGCTTGGCGTATGGCCAATCTGGCGATTGATCGATTGACGGTGCTTTGCCGGAAGCATAGGCGGCTTCCCGAATGCGGTCCCGGGTTACCGGCTTTTGACCTTTTACGAGTTTGACCGGCTGATTTCAACTTCACATTCTCCGTTTAAAGCTTTCACGAGTCTCATTCAAACTTTTCAAAGTCGGCATGCAACAAAATTATCACTTCCGGAGTTTGGAGCTTGGCAAATGGCTTTCTCATCCGAACCTAGCAACTTCTTTAACGAGTAGGATCACATTCCTCATCAGCATCAAGCATGTCTTTTCTTTCCACAGGGGTCAACCTTCGACGGCATCTTTGACGTTGGCCAAACATTTTACGAAGTGGGAAATTCCATCATCAATAAGGATTTACGCGGGTCAAACCTCATGGCGGGTTCCTTTTCCTTCTTGTCGAGAGAGATTTTAAGGCTTTTTGGCTTACGGACTAACCACTCCTCTATTGTCCCTTAGGCACTTCGGCGTGTCTTCATCGGTGTCACTACGGTAGCTCTCGTGGGAACTTTCGCCTTGACTACGATGACCAATGAGGGCAGCAGGTCGGGATACTTGACGCCATATGAGGGGTATCTCGAGACTCTTCCTCGGGCTTAGGGATTACCGGGAAAACATCATTATCATCGTAGGACATAAAGGGGCTGGGGTCGCCTCTAAACTCGGGACTCTTTCCAAGGCATCCATACATTCTTCTTCGGACCAAGTTTCGGGAGTGACTACTAACACTTTGTGATAGAGTCTACCCTTCTGATGAGAGTTTGGCTTCGGCGACGCTTACATGTTCCGGATCGGTGGGCGGAGCCCACTTCCCTCTTTGGCTAAAGCTTCGATCAAGTTCCTCCATTCGCCTACCAAGTCCTTGTACGGAGTATTGAACTCTAGGATATAGGACTCATACACTACCTCATCCTTCTCCGAGCCTTTGCATAGGTGCAGACACACTTTGAAGTGATTTCATCCCTATTCAGGTGCGTGGCTTTCTACCTCATCTTGCCCTTCGGGTTTCACTTAGTTGGCTCCAAGTCCATTCCTTTTCTTGAAGCTGTCATCATCGCTGTAAACCCATCCATTCCTATTCTTGTTTCCGTGACTCTTCACTGTATTTGTCCGAGAGGTAGGCAAATTCACGAGGCGTTGACAAAATTGGAAAGGTCAAATTGGCGGGATTCCAAAGTAGGCTCGAGGTGAAAGGAGGAAAAAGGTCCCGTGGGGGATGCGAGAGGAAGCGAGGGTGTCGGGACCACTAACGGCTTGGGGTATTGGAGAAAGGCTGAGAAGGGACAGTCTTTGGCAATGGGTTATATGAAGATGGGGGAGGGCATTGGTTATAGGCTAGCTCTTCTTCCCTAGTCATCGGGTTACCCAAACCAGCATTTCTCTGTCAAATCGGCCATTCGACTCTCGAAGCGAGGATTACGCGGCGTGCGAGGATTACTGCGCTAACAAGTCGGCGGCCGGTGTTCTCACCCACTTCTTTCTCGCTGCGGGAAAGGGATAGGAAAGGTTTAGACTCGGGGTAGGTGTTTAGGCTGAAGGCTCAAGCAATATGCAAATTAGAATCTTCAAGTTTACTTAAAACAGTGTCTTTTATTAATATCTATTTGGTTGGAAAAGGGATTCTGCCCTTCTTTTTTTATGACTACTCTAGATCCTGGATCAGTGGGTTCCATCACTACGTCTATAAGCCCCTCGTATTCCACCTGTATTTCGACCTCCCGGGGTGGACAGCCCCGGGCGAGGGTCCTATAGGGCACGCGGATCCCACCGACCGAGTAAGAAACGCTCTATCGGGCCTAGCGGGTCATAGGACCTTTCAACGCACGGCGATGCGGATTATAGTCAAGGCAATACCGGGAAAGTCTCGTCGTCTCTGCCTTGACGGATCTTAGACAGAGTTTCGCTTGAGCGAATGACCGTTTTTGACTTTCGGTAATGTCCGAGAGAATAATAGGCATGGGTCGGGCGGTAAAAAGCCGGATGACACAGTGTCACATTGAACTTCGTTGCATACGCAGTGCGTGAGTCGGAATCGAAGTCAATGCCGGTCAAGATCTTGCCAATTTTTCCTTGTCGGAATTTTGGCAGAGCTTCGCTTGAGCGAAAGATCTTTTGATTTTTGGCAAAGACTCGGTCTTGACTCTTACGCATTCCGTGCGGGTCAAGGTCAATAGTCAATGTCGGAGTCAAGATCCCACCGATTTTTCCTTGTCGGAATTTCGGCAGAATTTCGCTTGAGCGACAATCTTGGCTTCCGTTTATGAGCTAAGGCTTGACCTTTACGTGGGTATGCAACTGGGCTATATGACACGGACTAGACCAAAAACCAACCAAAAGTCACGGTTTTTTTGAAACGTGTGACACGGACTGTGCATTGGTCGACACTGGCTGCCATGGGGAGGTTGGGATGATTCCGTGCGCGCCCGGGAGCATCGTAAGGCTG